>VWZD01006864.1:0-68716 GCA_013396695.1 Sakesphorus luctuosus
ATATATATATATATACAGAAAATTTCTTTTATTTCTCCTTTCCTTCCCATTTTAAAGGCAGATAATGCCTTTGTTTTTATTCAGTCACCAAGCATCTCAACAATCTTACACAATTTCTCAAAACATAACTTCATGCTTCCAAGATGCCTCAGTTAGCCCTTTAGGTATCCAAGTATCCCATACAAAGAACTCATGTTGAGTTAACTACAAGCCAAACTATTCCCTTTTTTCATTTACAGGTGAATATTTATCCCTTTGCAATTCCTATAACTGACATATGTTACCAGCTCTTCTCATCTGGTTAAGAGTCAGGTTCAGAAGAGTTTGCTTTCCCCTTTTAGAAAACCAAAATCTTTTCAAAAGATATCAAGGTACTAAAATCCCTTATTTTTTTATCATGACAAGACAGTAGAACACTGTAGATGCCTACGCAAAGTTGATATATATGAATTTTGATGTCTAAATACTTTTTGTCGAGAATACAGATGATAAATTAGTCAAAGCTTACAAAGAGTCAACAATTTAGCAGCAAACAAACCAAAATCAGATCTTATAAATTTTTGCAAGTGCCTTTCCACAGAAAACACGCAAACTCAGCAAAGTCCTGTCAGCAGGAGACCGCTCAGTTCCCTAGCTCCTGTCAAAGTTCATGAAGGTTTCTGAAGTTCATCCTTCCCTCTCAGATCTGTACCAAAGGGCCAGTCCACTTGCTGTTGTGCACACTGACACAGCAGAGCCCCAGGTGAGATGCTGAGAGAGGAGCTGGCTGATATTTCTAACAAAAAACAGCAGCCCACTTGCTCACCCAGCACAGTGAGAGCTGAGCTGTAGGATCCCTGATTGCTTTCCTAGTACACTCTGCCGAGTTTGAGCAAAGGACATGAACAGGGTCTCCTGCCTCAAAGGAGAAGTTTGTTCAGTACCAGACATAAAGTCAATCTCTTTGTTTGTATCTCCATGGTCAGTGAAAAGTGAACTATTTTCTGTAAGTGGGAGAGGACTCCAGATGAAAAATTTGTCACAGAATAAAGAAGAAAATTGTGTAACCTCTAAATATTGCAAAATGGGTTTGAAATTTTGATACAGCTGCGTACTCAAACCAGCAGTGTTATTGGTAATAACAGACAGGGAAGAGTTTGATGGATGTTTCTTAATAAGGACAACCTGACTTGATTAGACACCTACTGTGAGAAAAAAGTTTACAGCAGTGTTTTACAGTTTAAATACACAATAAGAGTGTCTGGTTTATCAAGAAGTGCACCTTGATATTCCTCATTTTTGACCAGCTGATTTGAAAAATTGTCTTGCAAATTGTTGCTCCTGAGACCATCAGTTGCCTCCAAGAGCGAACTGCTGCATGTTTATGGACATTGAACTTCCTGACTTCAAGTACAAACTGCTATGCCAAAAATCATTTGAATGGAAAATGTGGAATTCCACTAGTCTAAGTAAATTCAATTTTTACATGACACTGCCTTACTGCAAGATCCACAAACTAGGATCAGTGTGCAACAGTACTTCAAGGTTAGTTGTTGGTTAGGCAAGCAGGATTTACAGAGCACGTACGTTTGATTTGATTTAAATTTGATTTAAATTTGTGCAGAGAAGGAACTTCAGCACTAGATGAAGTTTTAAGTTCCCTGATGGCACTGAAAGATGTGTTAGGACATTTACAGGCATCAGAGTGCAGCACATAAAACACAAACATCACATAAAACAGTAAGACTTAAATTTTAACAAAATTAACACCACTGCTGAGAGCAGAAGTCTTGGTCCTCTCCACTCTTGCCCTCATCCCTGGTAGCCTTTCCTCAGCAGGCCCTTCCCTTCCCTCTGCTGGCCCCAACACTTGTTAGACCGCTCTAGGACAACAGTGACATATCTTGTTTAGTAGGAAACTACTTGCTTGTTTTGTGGTTTGTGGGTTTTTTACCAGGGTCAGTAAGATGAAATGACTAAAGGAAACAAAAGCAGGGGAAAGTATGCTGGTAGTGATGGGGACAACAAGCCCAGATCACTGCAAAACCTTATGAGACACTTACTAAGGGCCTAACCCCCTTTGTGAGTTTGATTTCTATTCTGTAATGCACAGCAATAGCTATGCAAGGTAATACTGTTTCAGTTTAAAAGCAGAAAAGACATCTGCTTCACAATAGGTATTTCACATTCGAAATACTAGTAATTAACCACTCCCACAAAAATACCTAAGTAAACAGAAAAAATGATGGCTTTTATAATACATAAATATATTCTAACGTTTAAATGAAGGCACTTTTTAAAATTAAAGGTAATCCATGACACATTTTTCCTGTTTGAAATACAAATTTAACTCCATCCATGTAGTTTGATTTTATACTTATAATAGCTACAGACAATGTTAGCTTACTGCGATCTCCTTCAATGTTAATTCTTCTGAAAATGTTCTTATTGGCGTGATCTGAAGCCCACAAGGCTCTCTTCGTTTGGCTTTAGATTAGGCCCTTACATAACTGCAACATCTGGGGCCCATTTCAAATATGCAGTTCCAGCAGACACAATTTCTGTGTGTTTAATTTTTGTTTAACAGACATCTGTAATTTGAAAAAACTAACACATATTCTCCAAGAAAATAATGAAATAAATACTGCAATTTTGTATGACATACACCCCCAGTGTATTCCAGTGTAGGGTTTTTTGAACTTCTGTGCTTTGCAAATTAATATCCATCTCAAAACGAGGGATAAAAATAGCAGCAGACCACTATTACCACAGCTGGAAATACTGAAAGAGAGAAGGGCCAGGGTCAGTACTCTTCTCCTATGTTATTTTTATGCAAAGTATACAGAGTTTTACATATACTTTGTAAATTCTAGATTAATCTGTGATCTTACGCAGCAATCTAACATTGAAGTACAGAAGACACACCACATGACAGCAGAGCCCACATGAAGCAACTGACAATACGTGAGGGAATGCATATTTGTTTATGTGCAACTTCACAGTGATGTTTGGAAGGGATTGCTATCAAATAGTGAAAACTCCCCACTCAAAAGCCCTCAAGCTATACATAGTGTAGAAGTATGATGAACTGTTATAAACAGTTATATTTTTCTTAAGCATAATTTTCCTCCAGTGAAGTAAAATTATGAATTCTTGTTAAGATGCTTTTTTTCCCTACTACTAATTAAAAAAATCAGACAAGGATACCTATATCCATCCTTATAACTGCACAAACAATAAAACGTTAACAGGATTATCGCTAAATCCTTGTGAAGAATTCATCATCACTACTACAGAAAAAACCTTGCTGAAATAAAAAGATAAGCCAGAACAACTACCCAGTAAGGTGCACTGATTTAAAGGGAATCAGAGAAGTCTTCAGATTACAGCTTCTAAGATTATATCAAAAATAGGTCAGTACAAGAGTTCATTATAAGGACTAAAAATACGCTATTTAAAAAATATTTTCTCAACGCTTACCAATGCAGTGAGTGGATTATTGACACTCTCATCTATTTATTTGATGTTCTCGGTTGGAGACCCATTTCTCACAGAATACTACAGCCTACAAATACCTGATATTATCTTTCTGTACTGACAGAAATTATAGTTTTTCAGTGATCCTTTGCAAACAATAGCAGTCTCCACCCATGAATCTAAAAGGCACTGGGCTTTGCAATTCACAGTTTAACACTACTTATCTGGATTAGGAAAGCAATTACTTGCCAACTAAGACACCTAAATAGGATCAAGAAAACAATGTAACACAGCAAAAAGAATGCTAACTTACTCTTTTTAATAATAACAAACACTGTAGGGGGTTTTTGTTTTATGCAGGGAAAGAATGATAAAAAACCAAATTTAAACTACAACACAGAACCTACTTTGGCAGAAGACTAGACTGCAAAATAAAGCAATTAAGCATTTGATCAATGTAAATTGAATTCCCTTGTCCTCACATAATCATATTCCTATTTTCAGAGAGCTCCTGCATTTTTTAGCACTCAGACAGATTAATGTTTACTGATCTACTACCTTATATATATTTTTTCCTCTTGGTTCCCCTGAGTATTTGGGCCTCAGGCCTCCTGTATTGTTCTGAAACCTGTGTTATGAACTTGGGGATTTTTTATTTTCTGAGAAGCTCATCACTAGCATTCTCTAGAGCTTCAAAAATTTATCTTCACAATAAGAAGCACAATAAGAAGTAAGATGGAGGGAACTTTTTTCCCACTTTACAGATGTGACTTTAAGCAGGCAGAATATGGGCAAAAGGGGACATAATATCTCCTCAGTACTGGAAATCGGAGCATGCAATCTTTCTGTTGCCTGCAGCACCACAGTTTGGTGGGCAAGAGAAAGCCTGCTGCTCCCAGAATCAATGCCTCACCTCCAAACAGCTGACAACAAGGAGAGATCCTCTTGTAATGAATCTTTGGAAGAAAGAACTTAAGTCATCACAACCATCTGCAGTGTAAATTCAGAAATCATATTGCTATTGAGCATTCCCAGCAAATGACAGAACTGGACCCAAAAAGTGAGAGGACACAACACATTCCTGCAAAACAAATCCACTGAGAGCCAGTGAACGTACATTAAATAAACCTTAGAAACAGTACCACAGCTGCAGTTCTTGTGCCAGAACTCACAGAGAATAAACTGTCACAATGAAGGGTATGACCATCCACTTGCTTTGTGCTTATATTTTTTCTCTGTTTCTGCTATTGGCTACTATTGCAAACAGCCAGATATATCTTTGATCTAACTTGGTACAACATGTTTTATGTCAAGTGCTAAATTAACAGAGGAAGGGAAGAAAGGAGTTCTCCACATACTGAGTTCTTCAACATTCAAAGTTAGCTTAAAAACTGATAAAAAACATAACTACTAGGAAGCATTGTTGTGCTAAGCTGTTCCTAAGGCTTCAGGACTCAGAGATACCTCTGCAAAATCTTCCAGGGAAGGAGGTTGGTGTTAAATATACTTAAAGTTTCCTTTTCCTTCCTTTTATGTTTTTCTATGTTTTTCTCTCTTTACTCTGGGTCTTTTTTTTTCTTTTTTTTTTTTTTTTAATGTAATCAAGGACTTGGTTTTCCCTCTGGTAAAATAAAAAGCAACTTCTTGTTATGTTAGATTCCCCAGAAACATCATGACCAAATGTGGGGTACTAAGTGCAAGCAGTCCCTTTATATGACTGTACACAGGGAAAAAATGCACAAAGAACTGCCCATGACATCAGGAACTGCCCAGAAAGTTACGTTATCTCTGCAAATAGAGACTTCAGCTGATAGTGTTATTTTTCTGCCTAATATAATTCTGTCCATTTTTTACCATGATTATTTCCTTCCTATTCTCCACGAGTCAAGGACATGATATACCTTGCTGTTAAACCTGATTTTGCCCATAACCAGAAGTGGCAGTAGACACTGCACTTCCTGTTTAACTTTGCTGTATGTCAGTATTTTGTTTAAAAAGTTTCATTTTCAACACAGAATATATCTATGAAATTACTGTTTTCAAAAGTAGAAGAATATGAAGAATATGGAGACCAAAGAGTCATAAGATTTTTTTGAAGTGCAATACCACTGATTGCATTTCAGATCAGCTGTTCAGTCAAAAAAGAAAATTATTTGGCAAAACACCTACTACTATTTCAATTATCAAGCACAACATGACTTTAAAAAATATTACTAAAATGTAGTCCTGGTCAGGCAAATGCCATCTTTCATACAAGAGCAGAAACAGAAATACTTCTTAATAAAAATGGAGGTACCTGCAAGATTGGAGAAAGATCAGGACTCTTCCTCATGGATCATTGGGCTCTCCTGGTCCTCTCCTAGCAGTTAGCAGAGCAATCACTGCAGGGCCCCAAAAGATAAATTGGTGGCTACTGTCATGGAACAGTAATTCTGGCTCCTCTTACTGGGGTCTAATGCATCAAATATGCCTGGACCATTCTCCTGAACCAAAGCCAACTGGCCTGGAGCTGCCAAGTCTATGATATTTCACTAACTCCCTTCCCCTTCTGAAGAGGGTGGTTGAATCCAAACTGTCCTGCAGAAATACTACCTGGCCTGTGCTGTCTCACAAGTGATGCCAAAGAGCTGCCTGGAGTACTGTGAGTTAGTCTTGGCCAAACGCACACCAGGGACTGCTCTGACAAATCTACAGAGTTGTGCTCCTGTGCCAGGAAACTGCTGATGCATCTCAGGTCCCAGGACAGAAACAGCCTTAGTGCTAGACAGCTTCAATAACTCCTAAAGGCAAAGCCATGCCCAATTTCTGGCCACAGATGTACTTTAAAATGCCCTCAGGTGATTGTTTCACCATCATTTCTAAGCCAACTCAAGTATTTCAATTTTATATCCTCACCTGGTCATCTAGATTTTTCTTTCAAAAGACAGACTCCCGTCCCCTCAGCAGGCAGGGCCAGGCCATTAGCTGTCCACAGAGCATCTCACATGTCTCTTAAAGGCTTTGAGACTTTACAACAAATTTGAGCACTGCCAATTATGAGCTTATTTCTGCTCTGAATCTTGTTTCTTTTTCACTTCTACTCAATTAATTATGTCCATAAAGCTTTTGTAAACTATGTAAAAGGAAAGTTACAAAACAAAAGTGTGTTGAAGGCAGTGCTGTTATTTAAACATTGATGTTTGTTTAAGACCTGGTTACATACACTTCCATCACACTTCCAGCTGTTTTACACACAGATTTTGATTTGCTGAAAACATCCATTATGAAAATACATATTTATCTTCCTGCAGCAGGGTTTATTTCTATAAATCTCTTTAAGACTAATTTTCCCTGATACAGACCCACTCCAACCACTGCTTCATTTCTCACTGCTTTTCCACACAAAATTTCCTTACTTTTTAGACACAGGAAATATTCAGATCAGTATAATATAATATAATATAAAATAAAGTACATGTTCACTTTGGATCACCTGGGGAGAATTTCAAACTGTATGGCTCCCCAAGACTGTGCCCCCTCTTGTACAGCTGTAGAGAGAAGAGATTTGGGTGTGCAGTTCATTTGTTTGTTTTTATTCTTGGCTGATAAAAGATTTCAGTGGCACAGCAAATCAAACATAGGAAATCTGTGTGTCTCAGCCCCAGAGACTGGTCGGAATCAGAAAGCAATCAGAGACAGGAATTAAGGGAATGATTTTGTGTCCCAGATATGGGGAACGCCACAGGATTGCTGGGCAGTATTTAGACAAGATGCTGCTGGAAAGAAGCTTCTAGAAAAGAGAAAAAAAAATATAACACAAAACTAAACCAAAACAGAATACAAAACTCTCATTTGCTATTTTTGGTACGTAAGAGATATTTTGGGATTAGCTCATGATGGAGACGGGTAAATACATTGCAGAAAAGAAATAATATGAATTATAAAAACAATTGGGCTTCTTATGTAACAGAAATAAAAGAAGGGAAGGGGACTAGAGAAGAAAAGAGAATGAATCAAATGCGAGTATTTTCCAAAAGAGCATATTTTACTACAGAAGTTATTTTGAAACCAATGCACAGCTGCAGTATCCTCAGTGCAGCTCTGCCCACCCAAAACCCCTCTGCCCACCCTGCAGCTGAGCCATAGAATTTTATAACTCTTCTTTAAAATATTAGAAACTAAAATAATCTTGTACACTGAATTGTTAATCGTTACATATTTGTTTTATTAATAGTACACAGATGCCAGAAATTAAGCACTCTTTATCAGACTGTGTTGTCTTCCATGTTCTGTGCAAATATTGTTGCCAAGACAGAAAAACAGAAGAGTTTTGTGGTGTCTGACAACAACAAAACCCAAGTTACAGGTACAAAATCAGTATTCTCAATTAGCACTTCAGTACATCTCAAAACATTAAGATGCCAACCATAGGACTTCTATAGAATATCTATAAATCAGATGAATTTTTAAGAATTTGGTTGTTCTGAAAGCTTGTGTTTCAGATTACAACTTCTACACCAATCAAACATGGCTGTATCCCTTCTACCTCTGTATCGTTTGCTGCTCTCGCCATACTTTGACTTTTTTTCCTAATCAATATGATTTTCCTTCCTTCTTTTAAATCACCCTAGCACAACTAATTCTGTTATTCTTCTATATTGGTGATATTGAAAAACAAAAAACCTGCAAGAAAACCCCTTCTCCAAATCCTCCTTTCTTAAAACACCCCATAAATCCAAAGTTAATCAAACACTGATATAATTCTTGTTTTAAAGACCTGAAACCTCACCTCAGAGCTGTCCGAAAATACAATTTCCTTAAAAAAACCCAAAATTCTAATCCTTGTTCTGTGTGAAATCCAGTAGAGCTAAATAAAGATTACTTGCAAAATTATTTCTGTAGTAATCTATTAGATCTGCCCTGAAAAAAAATTATTTTTTAATGAAGAATATAAATAATTCAGGTGCATGGAAAAGTCAAGTCATTTGGAAGGTGCTACATCTCTAATATTTTTGGCTTAAAGCGGCTTTACAGGACATTTTGTGACAGATACCTTTTCATGGAGGGTTCAGAGCCTCCTCTCTCGCCTTGATTATGTATTTCTCATCCTCTGATACACTTGAACATCAGTCTCTGTGAGAAATAGTGCACAAGAGAATGGAAATACTCAGGTATTAGTTTGCCACTACCAATCCCAGTACATTCATGAAACAGGTCGCATCATGACTGCAAAACCACCAGTATTATATTTTTTAACTAAGATGGAAAGGTATTCTTGCTAATAAGTAACATCCTTTCAATTTCTCCCTTTCTTTGCATGGAGGGATTACTTAAAAGAAGCAGAATGCTTCAATTCTGTTCATATTAAAAAAAAAACCAAAACACTGGGTTTATTGATCCATTGAGGGAAATTCCCGTAGAGAACAGGAAAGTTTGCCTTACATTTGCTGTTTTTACAGTTTACTCCGTATTTTGCTGTGAGAGGAAATTCAAGCGCAGTCGCATTTTTAAGTAATCGTTTTGCCCCAGAGCTTGCTCCCTTGCACGCCCCATCCAGCCCTCCCTCCGGCAAAGGCCGTGCAGAGGAGCGCAAAGGTAGGCGCTGGCTGCAGCTTCTCATCCTTCTCATTCAGCGAAGCGTCCCCGCTCAGCGCCGGTGGCACAAGGCAGGCACTTGTCCTGACACCGCTCTGCCTGCGAGGGGCGTCTCCTGCCCACCCGACCCATCCTGCCTCCCAGGGATTGTTGCTTCCTAAGGAGATTTAGGCAGTTTACGTCAATCAAGGATTTAACACAAGACATAAATGCCATCCCCTCTTAACATAAACAAACAGCTGCCAGCATCTTTCCTGATGAGCCAAGGGGGCACCGTGGCTGACAAAATTATAAGTTAGTCATTTCTAGTGTACTCTCCTCTTTTACTACCTTGTCTTATTTAATCGTAGGACTGATTTTAAAGATTTCCATTTTTCTGTAGTAGCAAAAAACTACAGAAAAAATTAAGAAGGCAGGTATAAATAAAAGGGGAATTCTTATGAAAAAACAGTACTAAAAGCTCCAAATTACATATAGAGTATGAAAACCTCTAAAGGAAAACATATGCAATCATTAAACATTTTTCCAATGCCAACGATATAAATAAGGAAACAGGTAAAACTCAAATAATGAGTTATTGTATAAGGCCTGATCCTTGCTCCATGAAGTAGAGTATAACTGTATCAAAACTACAGAAGAAATTACCATTCACAAGTTACAAGGCTTCAAGCCTGGTCAGATTTTTTTTCCAGTAAATGGAAATTATTACATATTTTCCAATTACTATTTTAATATTAATAATATAGTATTATACAAGCATAATTAATTGCATAAATAATCATTTTTTATGGTTTAATTATATTTAATACATGTAACTTTTAATTTTAAAACACCTTGAATTCAGTTGTTTTAAAATGACAAAATCAATACAAAACCTGCTTGATTTTAGAGGCAACAGCTTCTGCTTTTTAAACCTCTCCATGTTCAAAACATGCTAACGAATGAAGCAATTAGTAACAGAATTATGAAGTCTTTAAAAACTGGCCCAATCATTCGCAAAAGGAAATTATCAGAAATTATCATCATATTAGCAGTTTGTCAGATGCCTAGTAGAAGGCACACAAGGAAACACCCTTGCCTCCCAAACGATGTCACTCAGTGGCTGGACACATTTCTCCACCTCACTCCTCAACACCAGCACACATCTGCGTTTTTTATTCCAGGTAAAAATGAAGTGGCCTAAATACAGCTCACATATTGTCTTATTTCCTCATAAAATCATTTAAATGCAAGTACCTTTTCTTTGCCTTAGATTCTTCTTTTAATAAAATCATCCTACCGAACACCATTAAAGCAGTCATGGTCACCCTTTTAGCCGCAGTTCCAAAAGTTCCCTTCACTATGTTAGAAGCTTATTACAGTTATTGCATCTCTTAGCACTTAAAATTTTGATCTGATTTTCTTAAAAATAGCAAAGTCTCCCAGTGCAAAAGAACATTATTGAAAATAACAGTATTAATGCTATTTCATTAGCTCAGTTTTCTTCTGGTCTCTTGAAGCAGAAGGCAGCGGGCTGCATGTTCTATTCTACACTCAGATTATCTGAAATTCAAATCTGTCTGAATAATTCGTTCTGACACTGTAAAAAAAGCAATTTGGGAAGCATGAAAAGCATCATGCTAACTAATACTTTCAGGTAAAGCTTTTCCATCCTACCTTCCTATGTTCTTCTGCTGACAGGTTTTGGGAGTCAAATCCAGAAGTTTCCACCCTCAATTTCTTGCTTACTTGCTTTTCCCCCTACACAAGCAGGGATAGTTGTAGAACCATAAGAACAGCCCTGCAGGCTCAGTACCTACTCTTCACTCTGTGGCTACCTTAGGACCCTACTTGCCTTTCTGGAAATCCTCTGTAAACAGCATTCAATTAATTCTAAGCATGCTTTCAGAAGCCTTCAAAACTTTAGGTCTTGCTCACAGGATAATATTGCAGAATATCTTAGACAAATCAGATGTATTTCTCTTGAAAGCAGGGTACTAAATGTATCCTAAATTTTAGAAAACAACAAATGGTATGATTTTGTAGAACAAATTTGTTAAAGCATCATCCAATCGTCTTTTCTATTTACTCTCTTCTTATTTTTTTTTTAAGTAGAAGGGGTATAAATCCACTCCTACCTGAAATAAATAGCATCACAAATATGCCACAGAGATTTGAAAAATAAAATGGCAATCGCTGGGACAGTTCTTGTCTCACTTACGCTCACACAATCCTAATTAACACCAGCAGAATTTGGCCCGCTGTACAAGCCCCATCTAATCCCTGCACTGCAGGCTGCCACACCAGAAGGTTATTCCTTGAAACACTCCCCTGTAAGCCGGATAATTGTAGAAATGACATTTCAATGCCACTGAATCAGTTTGCCTAGTGCTATGATTTAATTTCTAAGCCTTTTCCACTTGACTGTACTTGTATTACAACATAAAAATAGTGACAATGAAATATTTTTTGAGAAAAGAAATCAAAACCAACTATGACTATTGTTGTCTGTAGATTGGGACACTCACTTGGAAATTATCTAGTCTTTGCAAGGGTAGCACCATCCCTCATTTATTTTAGCTCTACAAGGGACATCATGAATTACAAAGTACGAGCAAAACATCAGAGAGCTAGAAACTATCTAATGATTAAGATAAAAATAACAAACCCATTTGTTTAGTTTCTTAGGACTGCATTTAAAATGAGACTCGAGTAGCAAGAGTGGGGCAGTGAGAACAGAGCAGCTGTTTTTACAATATTTAGCTCCCGGCTTCTAGAAAAAGAGCCTATGAGGGGAGGGGAACAAAGGGAGAAGTGATGAACTGAGCTTCCCAGAAGAGCCAGGGAGAGTTTTGATTTGGCCATGTCACTGTCCCAAGGCTGACAGCTCCAGAGGCCATTTTGTACCTCCTCGCCTGAGTGCACTTACAGCCCACTACCTATAACCCTGGATTTAAGAGTGAGGGTTTAGCATAGGAAATTTTGATATAAATAAAACCAGATCCTGCAAACAAATTGGGCTTCTATACTAAATGGAAATCACTTTTATAAACATTTCCAGGTTCAGTTCCTTTCTGTGCTGACACTATGATCTATGTGGAATAAAGGGCAATCTTCACTGGTGCCATCCCTGGGGAGAAGGGCTCTGCTTTCCCATTTATGCCATGCAGGGATTAAACAGGGCCTGCTTCTGCATCAGGTCCAGGGTTTTGTGCTCTTTGGCAGTCTGGCTTTATCAGCCTCACATCCAGCTGTGTACACAGATGAGGAAGAGCTCAACTGTCTGCACTTGCTGTTTCTGCACAGCTCTGCAAAATGGGCAGCTCACAAGAAGGGATGAAAGATGCTGCTCTGCCTGATGGTGAAGCCAGGAACTCCACATAAATACACCTCCACTTTTCAGGATGTTCCTGTCCTTATGGCATAAGGTATATGAGTGACATATCTCTTTATTTTCACTGATGCACCTCCTCATAGCATATGGATACCACTTAGAGTAGAGATTGTTTTACAGCTTGTTTCACTCAATTTCTTCGCCTGTTGTCCCTTGCCTTGCCTTGATTAAAAGACTCCAGTGTAATATCCTTGGTAAAACTGATTTTTAACTCTGCCAGTCTGCTGATTTTTTCTCTTTTTTCCTTTTTTTTTCTTTTTAGCAAAGCAGAAACATGAAAACCTTGAAAAAAACACAGTGTAGCAGCATAAAGAAATTTGCTCTGCCAGCACTCAACACTTCATCACACTTCCTTGAATAGGATTTTAATAGGAAAACTAAGACTATCAAGTCAACTAAATATTTAAATATATAGTTTTCTTCAAGTCAGATATCTGAACAAATACGTAGGCACCAACTGTCTGTAAAAGACATGGACTTGGGGGGTTTTCTTGTACCATCAACTGGGAAATAAAGTTATGTCATAAAACATTGCAGCCAGCTATAAATACCTCCAATGCTCACCAAAATCCTTAGAAGTGATCAAGGTAGCAAAGTTGTTTGCAAAAGAGTAAGAAAATTCTTCAGAGCAGAGAAGAAAGTGAGCTTCAAGAAGGTTATTTTTCTGGCACGGGCAAGGCTACTTCCCAGAGGAACTCAGGATGATGTTTCAACCTTGGGATTTTAGTACTACAACTTTAACATTTTTTTCTTATGTGTTTGATTCAGACTCATCTATTCAAATTTACTAAAGAAAATTTAAAATACATTTAATCTCTTTAGAATTCATGTTGAAACTTTGACAATACAAAATATGGAAGCATAAAAACATGAAGTTCTGACAGCAGCATAAACTCCCTGCCACAGCCACAGCCACAGCCAGCCTGGCAGCCTTGATGCAGGCCAGTAAGTATTGTTTAGATTTCTCAAGCATATAGGAAAATGCAACTAAAACATCTTTCTCTCTGAAAATGTAGGACATGAAAAATACGACCTTAGACTTTCCAAGAGAGTTTTCAGCTCAGTGCTCTGCAGTCCATTGCCATATCAACATGGACATTCCATTTCAGCCTGCCTTTTTGCTCTGAAATACATTTGACAATTTCATCTTTTCTCATGTCAAACTACATGTAAAAGAGAAAATCAGAAGCTCAGTGCAAAATAGGCATTAAATGACATCCCAAACTATGGCTTTTATAAGGGCTGAGATCTTCCTGGCACAATATAAAAAGACAATGTGGAATGTTTTAAGCTTAGCATAATCCTAATATTTATTATACAGCATTTTTAGATTGCATTATCCCAACCTTGAAAACAGCATAATTCATGGCCACTGCTAGAGAATTGACCTGTACAATCTCCCATTGTGACAATGGGTTTGGGCACACCTACACAGAGCTGGGCACTCCTATGCACACTCATGCATAAAGGGTAATAAACAAGGGGAGTATCACAGCTTTGCACTTGGCCAAATTTCAAGCCGCCCCCTTGACTATGTTTGGGAGTTACTGGCACTTCTGGCCATTCTGACTGGATCCATACCCAGCTGTGCCAAACAGAGAAGCCCTACGGAAAGGTACCACATGCTCATTAAGCATGGGAAACATCAGATACAGGAAAGGATCTGGCAAGGGTAGAGGGCAAACCTAGCAATTCAATCCTGGAAGCTCTTTCCTACAATGCCCCAACATTTCTTGGGGGAAAGAAGCATCTTACTCTTCAGACAAGCATGAAATCAGCTCCTAATGCCGAGATCACAGAGGATCTCTGTGTAGTTCCCCTGCCAGACTTTATCTCGCAGCATCAGAGCATGCACAAGCAGGACAAGTTCCTGCAACAAAACATGGAAAAGATTGAGACAAATACATAAAAGGCTTGACAGAATGAAAATAATGAAACGTAAATTTAGAAATCAATGTCTGATTCAGAACTCAGTTTTAAGAAATGTCTGAATTCAAATTATATGCTACAAGTAAAAACCACCCTTCAGAATCTTACAGGTATTTGTGCCTGGGTAATAACCAATGTCATGAATTCATTGATGATTTCCCCTTGCATCTCAGCAACAGTTAAACATTTCTCCCATCTGCCTGACTGCGGAATTTTCAGTTCTTGCTTCTGCACTACATATGCATTATCTCAGTTAATATTAATTGGTAATCAGAAAGAAAAGCACCTGAAGCAAAGAAACAAGACAGACTAATGTTTTTATTCCCACCAGGCAAGAACTGAGATGTGGCAATAGGGCAATACGTTTACTGTTTATGTATACCCTGTACATAATAAAAGACTTCCTCAACCAGGGTAAAGAGATATTTTTGATCAGCACTCTTGTCCTTAAAATTGAAGGTTTTTATTATATGAAAAATTGTGCTAAGCATGTACAATGACCTATTCAGTGATTTGCATAAACATCTTCCATGGAGTGCACAAAAGTTGACAGCTGTGATTTGCTTTACTCATGCATAAAGAACAACAAAATTGGCCCAAAGACTTTTACTTCACATTTTAAATGTGAAGCCTAACAGGATAAAGAAAAAGCTTATCCTTTACAGAAACACTGGAACAACACTTAGTCTAGACCTAGCAAAAAAAAAATAGAAAACAGGACAAAAAAAATTATATGAAAAATTATACAACTCCTAAATTACAGGAGGTTTGTACTCTATTGACCTCAATGCTGAATGGAACATAAATATAGCTACAAGGGCTAAATCAAGAGATGTTTCTTTTAAATGGTAAATAATATTTTAAGTGCTTTGTGAACTTAATATTTCAAATATCCATTAATTGTATACTTGAAGAAGATACAAATATTTCTAATATTCAAAGCTCTTAAAAAATTTTAAAAAGTATTTTAAAATACTTTGGTTAAACTTTAAGATATTTTAGAAGTCTATAAGGTGAAGTGACTGGCTGGAATCTACTGAGGGTTTATCATTTGGTTCTTTCTATAACTATTTCTAGCTATTTAAAATGTGTGTAAAAGTAATTTTTGCTTTAGCCTATTTGAATACACTGTGCCCATGGAAAGGCAGGTTCTCTGTCAGGGGAGATGATTTTCTTCAGATTTAGCTAACCTTTAAAAGGCAGGAGGGCATGGAAGAAAATGACTTGCATGACCTTTGCCTTCTTGCACTATCAGGTCTAGACCATTTAAATACTTTAGCCAAAGTATCCTCTTTAAACAATACAGGCTTTATTTAGACAATAAGCTGATCAAGGCAGACAGGTTAATTATTTGCCTTCAGCAGGATATGCACACTGGTCACAGCTGAAAATCAGGACTACTTTTGGACTAACTTCTACAAGACAACACTATAATGTGACTATTAAAGTAAAAATTGAATCATAAAATGAAAATTGTTGAGTAGTTAGTCTTAAATATTTAGAAACAGAAAGAAATTAGTCAAGATCTTTTTTAAAAAATTCAAATAATAATCTTAACAGAAATCTAATCAGTAAGTTATATTTCTTCCTATCCAGTGGAAATAACTAGCAATTCTACAAAGGTATCAATTTTAAAGGTTAACCATTCCTATTCTTTTTTTCCCTTGATTTTTATTTACAGCTTTTACAAAATAACATTTTCTTTTCTGTTTGCTTGGTTTTTAATTAATAAACTTGTAAAAGTATAAATCAGCACAACTTTTGGATAGCAATCTCTTGAGTTTCTAATTATTTAGTTATTTAGTTGCTTAGAAGGAAGGTGGCAGAAATTACGTTACCATCCTTATGCTAAAGAAAGTTTTACAGCATTTGGTGTTAAGAATAATATGGCCTTGACAGTAGTTTGCGGTACCGGAAGGCATATAACATAGCACAGGAAAAGAGCCTAGAGGCATTAGTGTAATCCATAGAGGTTAAAGTGGGAAAGCTAAAATTATTTAATACTTTTTAAGCCCATAGTACAGTAAATGGTTCGTTGCTAGGAAGCAATCCTGGCTAAAAATACAGCTCTTTTTAATATGCTGACTTATGTCTCAAGAATGCCGGAAATGGGTCTCACTGAAGGCATTTCTTACACCCCTCCTCTCATTCCAGAGAGTCCCCAGTTAACATTCCCAAATGTATGGACCTGACATGCTTCTGAGCCTGGAGGTTATGTTTGACCAAGAAAAAGCAAGTTGAAAAGATGGATGCTCTTGCCAGGAATGCCCACAGCAGGAGAACCATGGTAATATGCAAAAACTTCCAACAATTTTAAGATTTAAATTTCTGATCCCCTACTCTGACCATGAATTGGCCACCATGAAAGAAGACTTTCCCCCCGGAAACCTGAGAGCCCAGGGAGAGGCTGACTGCCTGGAAAGATCCCCTGTGGAAAATTGAGGGTTGTGTTAAATAGTCCCAAACCCCTTCCTGTATGCTATGATAAATTCCCATAAATAACAGGAATTTGCCCTGTTATCTCTGTGAAAACGAAAGCATTCAACTGTCCTAATTTACAGCTGTAATCAGGTGAACCACTTCTTAATCATGCAAATTGAAAATTAAAATCCTCAGAAACAGAAAGCAGGGTTTGGCAGTAACAGTGCGGAGGCATTGCAACCATTTAGCCAGAGAACTCACCAGTCCTCCAGTAATACTGGACCAGAAAGTTCAGTACTGTTAAGGAACATAACACACCAAAACATGGCTTGCTAGGGATTAAAGTCCATGAAGAAGTTGAAAAGTGTGAGCCCAGACAGAAAAGTCTGGATGAAAACATAGTTGTTACATTTTGTTGAACAGAACCACAGTCACATTTCAGAGGATAAACAATGTATTATTGAAAAAAAAAGAGAACTCTCAGCACAGAATTGCAAAGGTATCATGAATTACTGTAAGCAAACTGAAGCTTTTATCAGAAAATATTACACTGGTCTGTGCTAAAGTGTTCAGTGAATGCATTCTTTAAGTAAATGGTGACAAAACCTGGGTTTCTAGTACCTATGTAGTGTCCCTGAAAATGAATGCATGAGTAGAAATTGTTGATGGCTGTAAAATAGATAGTAAACAATGTATATTATTTTTTAATTACTAGATAAATTTCCTGTCAATAATTACTGCTATTGCTGAATTATTTTGCAATTCAACTTTCTTTATTATGCTTTTACTCTGCAATCCTTTCTGCTTTCTAGGTGGCTTTCTGCTAGAAAAGAAAATAGATTGGTTTTGACTGCAAAATTACTTAATTTACTTTACCATTCTAACCCAAGCAGATGCAGTTTAACAGGCAGAGTTAAGGAGGAAGGGTTCAGAACCATGGTATACTTTTTTTTTCACCTTAAACTAACTTAAAACGGCAATCGGTCAGTGTCCTAAAGAGTGTGGGATCAGCCCCAGGTCCTGTTGTCTTATCAAGTCTTGAAAGTTAAGCTCTCCCTCTAAACATCGGCTGTTCTCCTTGGTTTCTTCTCTGGCCATGCTGGCTGATGGAGACCTCTGACAGCTTTCAAGGCCCCAGCTCATAAATGGGTTGAATCCTTGCATGAGAAATGGATCACCATGGATGCTTACAGTTAGTTCAAACCCGTTAAAGATAAAAATGCCAAGATTTCAACATTCCCAAATGTCCTCTGCCCTCTGGACTAACTTTCTCAGCTACTCTCTCAGATTTTCAAGGGGTTTGGTTTTTTGGGTTTTTTTGGTTGAAATTTTTTCTCCTCTCTTAGAACTAGGTGGTCTTTAGGGTCCCACTAAATCCAAGCCATTTTAAGATTCTGCAAAACAAAACAATATATTTCAGAGATAGCTTTCTCTTTGTTTCCAAATATACTCCAACATTATTACCATTGTAAATATTTACCTTTCTGTTACTTACCTTTACCTGTATGTTTTACACCTGAAATAACTAGAAAGTTAACTCTCCTCTTTTTCATACCACAGTGAGATTTCACCTTAAAGCTTCACTACTTCAACTTCCTGTGCAGATTTAGAACTGTAATACCATTCATTGTTGTAACAATACAACCATCCAACAGCCATAAAAATCACACTGCTAAAACCTATTAGCAGGACATCAGCATACTACATCAACAACAAATCAGCTACTAATACTTGAGTAGGGCCTGAGTTCAAAGACCATCTCACATTATAATTAATTAATCTGAAATGCCAGAGTCGTTGCTAAAGAACTTTTGCAATCCTTTTCCTTAAAAATGTCATATTTACGACAGATAGTTTACACTGTCACTAGGAGAACATTGTTTCCCAGAGCCAATGTGTTCATTACTCATGACGGAACTTGCAGCATGAAGATTTCCTTTAGAGCGGTATAGGACAAGAATACAGTAGTTTCCATTAGTGTGGGAACATATCTCATTTCTCTTAGTATTCCAAGTATTTCTCTTAGCAACAATAAATCTATGGACAAAAGATACAAGGGAGTAGTTAAAAGCATTGGCTGGAAGTGAAAAGAAGTCATGAGCTGTCTAGCACTGTTCCAGTCATTAATAAGCAGAAATCACTTCAGTGGTTTAGAGCAACTGGGAGTTGGATCTTTTTTTTTTTTGCTAAAGGAGGTAATGTGCACATTTTTAAGATTTATTTTAATTATTATCACATTTCCAAGAAAGTACTTTGAAAAACAAACCAGACACTTTGTCCCTTGGAAGAACTCACCTATAAAACATCTCTTAAAATAATCTCTTTCCAATTTGTCAAGATGTTAAGGGAAATTTACAGGGAAAGACTGCAATTCTTAAGCCATTTCTTCATGAGTGCTTGAATCACCCACAAAAATAGTTCAAATTAAAATCCACAAGCTTACTTGGGTATGACCACCAAACTAGTCACACTTGTAACACAGTGTGCAGGTAACCTTATAAGAAAGGTGCGTGAGGCCATCTTACCTCGGCAACACTGTCAGACATAACAAAATTGGGGCAAATTGGGAAAAAAAAAAGTGGTTAGGGCAGGGCTGTATATTTGCACGAGAATAAGGATGGGAAAGCTGAAGAACTCAGAAGTAGAGAAGAGAAAGTAAGGCCTGGCAGATTGATGCAGTCACTGATGGTGTTTGGAGGTGCTTATCAAGCAGCCCCACACCTGGGTCCTTCCACAAAGAGATTAAACATCACAGTGCTTGTTAAACAGCCATACTGTTAGGCTGTCAACAGGGACTGGTTTTGCTTTAGACAAAGAAGTGTTTGCTCTCCTCACCCCCACCTCCCTCTAGTCATGCTCAGCAGCTAAACATTCCACTCGTGTTTCCTTCAAAACCCCGCAGATCAGGAGTGCCCAGTCACACCACTCAGTTCTCAGCCCCAGGGACTGCAGCCCTGGGGGCTGCTCCTGGACCACTGGACTTGCTGATATAAAACTAAACTTCTCATCTGTTTTGGAAAGGTGAGACATCAGTTTTACTCATTTAAAAAGATTTCTGATCCAACAGTGTACAGAGGTGATTGACGGATCGCATTAGATTTTCTGATACAGAAAAGCAGACCAGTAACATACGCACTGCAGTGCAGCCCACATTCCCTGTCATCCCTAATGCAGGTGAAAAGACTGAAATGTCTGATCTGGTGACAGTAGACAAAGATGTTGTGGGACTGATGTTATCTTACTCATCAGAAATACAGTATTACCACATCTAGCTTTGCCCTCTCAGTTACACGGCACACAGAGGTTACAACAGAGCAGATTTACCAACTTCAAACAAGCATTTAGAGATAATTACTTAACCTTATAGGACAACATTGAGCATGTGACAAAGCTGATGACATTTGAAATTACACTTGAGAGTACAGTTTGTTCAGAAGAAAGTTGGAAAGTCACTTAGTAGATTCTGCTCTTTGTGTCATTTTGCCAGGAAGTGAAGAGCACAACCCTGTTCTGTCCTGTCCCCTCTCCTGCTGCTTTGTTGGCCATAGCACTGGGAACACTTTGAAATTTCTGGCAATCCAACACTTTTTTACTTACTCTTCATATCAAAGCTCATAAGAGTACTCAATTAAGTTTATGAGCTTTTTTAAGTGACCTTGCAAGGGCTCAATTGTCAGTGCTGAAATAGCTGGCACACAGCTTATTTAATTTCAGTTTGCAATAGGAAAAATACCCTAGCACAAGTTTCTGTGATATTGAGAAGCAGTTTAAAATTTTTATATTTATATTTTTATATATTTATATATGTGTGTGTGTATATATGTGTATATATGTATATATAAACAAACACCAACAAAAAACCCACCAAAAAACCCCAAACACAACCAAAAAAACCCAACAGGAATTTGCCAAAACTCTTAAAATGAAAGCTACTTAAATGAAACTTAATATAGGCCATAATACTACATTAATATTACATTAAAACTTTTTAACAGTTCAAAATAGATTTGAAATTAGATGGTTTTTTTCCATAAAAGAATAGAATTTACCAGTTGCCAAATCGCAAATCTGCTTAAGCTGGCAATGGGTAATTACATTTCTTCTTCCTCTGCAAGAAGTTGCTCCTAAAAATATGTTATTTTAGGAGGAAATTAATGGCCATTCTATAGTTATATTTTGCCTCATTAGCTTAATTCTCCATCAGTTGTTAATGACTCCAAAGAACATCACCATGTATTATTGTCTTCCAAGTACAGTATTCCATGCATGTATGCACATCAAGGACTTACAAATTTGTATTTGGTCAGTGTTCAGAAAGAGAATAAGCCATTAAATAAAATCTCAATTTCTGTACAATAGAAAGTATAATAAAAATTAGAAGTGAGTGAACCTCTGTCTAAGTGATCAATCAAACAGAACCAAAAAATTAGTAAAGTAGAAACAAGTACACACTTTCTAGTAACTATGCAAGTATATTCCTGATGATCATTCAGAGAAATGATATTAAATGTATTGCTGTAATTTTTTTTACTGTGGTAATTTTTATCATAGTTCTCTCTACCACAATAACTACTACAAATTCATGGTGAACTTGGCTTAGTTTTCTGCACAGTATTACATTCAGATTAGTTCTAAATACTCAAAAACAATTTCCACATGGGAACTACTGTTTGTAGTTTCCTTCAAGAACAGACTGCCTAACAGAGCTTCAGAAGGATTTCAGTGTAATCAGCAGCCCTTAGGAATGAGGTTATAAAATAGTTAATGGATAGATAAAAGTATTCTCTTATGAATCAGTATACATGGCAAGAAATAAACAGAAGGAAAACAGTTCGAACATCGAATTACTAAATTTCCATGAAATTCTGGTCAACTGTATCCAAAACTTTAATACTAAAATAAGGACACATTTCTGGAACATTTCTCATAAGCCTTTTTTATGGTATGCGTAATTTTTGTTCAGCAACACACATTACTTGAAGGACAGCATAACTTGATGGTTAAAATAACTCCAGGACATTACAAAACCCATGCAAAAGCAGAATGCCAGTTGAAATTTAGCAACTGTGATGAGGGTAAGTATTTAAAAATGGAGCAAGATGAATCCAAATAGAAACTTATACAGCCTTAATATGCAGCACAACATTTCCCTATCATCTATAACATTAAGTAAATATGAAAGAGTTAAAACTTCTCCATCTTCCTTAGTTTATTTATAGAGTATTCATAGAGCTGCGGTATGTTCTCAGTCCTAAATCTCCACTATCCACTCTCTTGTCTACCTTTCTGTTTCCCTTGGCTACCATAGTTTTACAAATAATTCCCCCATTAGTGCACTAATGTTTTGAGTGAAGAACTCATAAATGCTTATGCAGTTACATGTTTAAATTTGTCATGCATCACTGGAAAAATAATCCATTTACACTTTATTCACTCTGGGCCCATTTATGCCTCTAGAAATGTGAGATATATCTGGCAATTTGTCACAAATTTCAACCCCGGCCAGTTTTAATCTTTGCAATTCAAATATAGGAAAATTGCTGTACAAATTTATATTGCAGGCATCTCCAATTTTAGCAGGGGAAAATAACTTAGGAAAGAAAAGATGAAGTGACAATAGAAATAACTAAACCACTGGAATATTCAGCTGGCATTCCTGTATCCATATTTTAATGTCAAAGGCCAGTAGAAATACTGCTGAGAAAAACAACTACAATTTCTTTTTATGCACAGATACTTCTGTAATTTTACATTCTATTTCTACTCAGACAACATTTCCTTCAAAGCCATGTTTGCATTTTTTCCTACACTCTCTTCTGTCCCAGAATAAACTGAAGGTCTAAAAATTTCAAGACAGTTCAAGGTAGGTCAAATCAATTGTGACTGGGTCAACCAGTAACTTCTTGTTTTGTTATTAACTCTTGATAGTGAAAAAAACCCCTCTAACTCTTACATCTTAAAAAGGGGAAAACATATTCCTCTTACCTTCCCCCTTATGTTTGTGTGGTTACAAAAGTTCATAGAGCTTAGAAGTAGCAATAAGAAGACTGTGGGAAATGCATGTGCATGCTATTACACAGTATTAACAAAAATGTATTCTGGGATAGTTAACTTCTCATTACTCTATGAATTCAGTCAACAACAACTTCCCATCTTTACGATAAACTGCCCTCTAGACTCCTTAAAACTGCCGCCTGCTAGCCACAAACTCGGCACACTCGATACAAAGATGCAGTGCTAAAATTAATGATGGATTCCAATTTGGAATCCATCATTAATGTTTCAGACATGATTGCTTAATGTTAAAGATCAGGCAGTCTTGCCTGAATCAAACAGTGTTATTGATGGGGAGGAGGGATCACCCCCATCCAGCCCAGACTCCCAGTTCCAGCAGACCAAGAGCAATCACAGCCTCGCACACATGGGCCAGTATTTCCTGCAGAAACTGCCTTCCATGCAGCTCTGTTTGCTGGCACAGCCCAGCTGCCCTGAGGGTGAGGCAGAATCCTGGTTCCCTGATTCAAGGGGAAACATTCAGAAACGTCAGGGGAAGCAAGTCCTGTAGCTTACAGTAGACTACTTAAAAGTTCTGCATGACCTGATGACCTTTCTGCTAACCGGATTATGAATGTACCTCCAACCAAAATCAGTGGGAATTACACTGATAAACAAGTACAAGAAAATCCAGAGGAAGGGATAATATGTAGCTAAGCTTTTTACCTTTTGTTTCCTAGCGCTTTGAATCCCCTGAACTTTCTGTAGCACACCACAGGAGCTCTGTGCAAGCACAGGAAGACAATTCAGCAGCCACAGGAGCTTTCCCGCAGGTTTGCCTCTGAAGTACGGAGACAAGCCAGGCCTGCCTCTATTAATAGAAAAAACCTGTGCTGCCAGCAGAGAGAGACAAAGTCATCATCAGAACTTTGCTGAAGAAGCTTGCCCTATTACCCAAGAATGCTGAGAGCTGTCTCCAATAGAAACTGAGGACTTAAAAACTAGAAAGAAAGCAAATTACAATGTCATTTCAGTCCATGATTATTTGACAGACTACAATTTTTCATTAGCATACACTAAGCCAGGTCAAGACAAAACCAAAACATCAACCTATCAATTTACTGAAAAGAAAACACCACTTCATAAGCAATGTAACACACCAGATTTTTTTATTTTTCTGTTTGTCACCAGTAATGGTGCATTTCAGCCAAAAAATACCTACAGCTGTTTCAGCTATATCAATATTTAAATGGAAAGAGCCATGATTTATCAAAGGACAAAATCCTCCATGCAAGTATGGGTTGAGAAATCAATTGCCTCATGAGCCACAGACTGCTCCAATTACTGCATGGATGCACATTTAAGCCCACAGAGATACATACTTTGCAGTTAGCAGCTCTCTCCTTAGACCTTCCATCACATCCTTACCCTCTTTCAATAATATTTTAAAGCAGCTCTATGAAATGAGTAATAGTTTTATTATTTCACAGACAGCTGACATGTCCACCTTCAGTATTTCCTGACTTCATTCACTTCTGCTGTCCCTTCACAAAATCAATACTAATCCAAAACAGAGTAATAGCATGCCTGTGAACAGCAAGTGCTTCTCTCCACATTTTCCTCTCATTCAAATGTCTTGAGAACCTCAAGCAAAGAGAACTCATCCGAGGGAACCTTTTGTCTTCTCTGTTAGAAGCACATAAAATTTCATTTGAATTACCATTACCTTTCATATTTCAGGGTAAGCATGAAATCATGCTTAGATAACTTTCCTATTATTTCCAAGCTTTTGCCATTGTCTGTCCTTCAAACCATTTGTTTAGTTTCCTATTTTCAAGTTGACCCCAAATGAAGACACAAAAATAGGGCTCTTAATGTAGCCACATCCTCCTCTTGGTGTTTCTGCATTTTTGTAATCCTTCCTTTCTAATACTATCACATCTCTTTGCATTCAAAGCTTTACTTGGTCTTTTTCTTTATCTCTCTCTTCTCCCTTAGAATTTTACCTCCTCCTCTCCCTTTTTCTTTGACTACATAATCCTCCATTTTTTCAAGTTTCAAGAGCTTCAATATAACTGAACTATTCTATATATTTTCCACAGATGACCCATCCTATCTTGAAACATTCTGAGCTGGAACAAGCATATTTTACTATTTACATCTTATTTTTCTATTCTTCACCATGCAAATTCTTAAGTAATAAGGGGATATAGAAATAGTAATCCCTTTTATTAGCTGAGGGAATTCACCAGGAAGTATAATTTAGTTAATTACATGAAAGTCAGCCTTTCTCCCCTATAAATTCCACTCTTTTGAACTTGAGTGATACTAGGTGTGCAAAGAGCATTAATAAATAAGAAGATAGAGATAAAAGATACTTTGCAATCAACAAGATTTTCCTTTTAAATACCAACACTGACAACTCACTTCAAATATTAATAAAAGCAGAAACGTACTGTGTATGCACTTATAAGCATCCTACTTACAGCAATAGCAATGCAGCAAATTTCCTACACACCCCAACCTTGACGGTGTTTGAGGGAAAAAGAGTTACTTTACCAAAGTGGTACACAGACTTTGCTCTCTTTTTTGCAGTGGGTACCACAATCTGTAACTACTTACAGCAGAGGATGGTAGGACGCTCTACAGCTTTCAGATAAAGAGCTGGAATTTATTTTTGTGCATTTGTGGCTCAATGACCTTTCTGCTCAGTAGGTTGCCTTGGCACAGAGTCAAGAATTGCAGCCCTCCAGCAGGTTCCAAAGACCAGAGGACGTTTGGATAGGTAAAAATGGCTGTAGTTAGAACACTAAAATGATACTACCCTTGAAAATTACAGCAGGTACACAATTAAGTATCTTTTACAGAATACTGGAAGGTGTGTATTCCTCTAATATAATGGTATAATAGACAAGCCAAATAGTTTACAAAAATTATGGGGGAGAAATATTTCATTAACACACAGAAAATACTTTTAAGATGCTATGACTTCAAAGTTCCTATAAACTCAGTTCTCACCACCATCTGCTGCTTAGGCTGAAAACATTTTAAAGAAAAATACCATGTCCCGTAGCTGCATTTATTGTAACCTGCTGGCTTTTTCACAGGTGTAGGTTCTACTTTCAGTTGTCACAGAGCTCAAAGGTAGCCTAAACCAAAACACCTTGTTACATAAAGAAACAAACAATTGAATTGCTTATATTAGACAATGAAAAATAAATTCATGTCAATAGGAGTCAATTTTACAAAATTATTCCATTAGGGATAATCAAATTAATGCATTTTGCAAATCAAATATAAAGAACCTCAAGGCACTAGATCACAAACAGATTGTACAGTCATCTTTTCTAGGTCAGCCTCAGTTCTTCCCAGAAACTTTCAAAAACATTCATGTGTGGCAGCACCAACAGCCGTTGGAGAGAAAAGTGAAAATATTCTCTACATAAGTTAAAACTAAAGTTCCCACAGCTCCTAAAAGGCCCTTTACTGCCTTCAAATGCCAGACACCATATGTAGCAGTGACCAAAGCTTTCCTCAAGCCTGCACACACAAAAACACATCTGCAATTCACAGAGCCTGTATCGAAGGCATGCAGATCTATCAAATGGTGTCTGAAGAGCTTCTGGGGAAAAAACAACACAGTAGGAAGTTGTCAACTACTCAGTTCTTGAAAGACATGAGGTATTAATTTCTCAGCCTTGCGATTTCTGAGGTGAGGGTCCTTGCAGCACTCAGGGTCTGTCAGGCCCATTGGTGGCACATGTTGGCAAAGGTCCCAGAAGCTTCCTAGTTTTTAAACATTGTAGCAGGATTAGGTTTTCTTTTGCATAGAGGAAGGCACTCGGGTAGGAACTTCAAAGCCGTGAAGAGGTAATATGAATTATGCAGGTAGCATTTTTTGTAAAAAGATACACCAGCATAGCATGATTTCTGCCCTTAAGAACATTGTATACGAAAACACAAGGATCAAATGCCAACTTCAATTACAGAATAATAAAAATTTAGCAAGCATGATAGTTCAGCGAAGGCTTTGCCACGAGCTTCATATTGTGCAAGCGAAAAATCAGCTGAAATTTCAGCAGATGTAAAAGTGCCTTGCTAGATTACAGCCAAAATTTTTTTCATGTACTCATCCTTGTGAGTCTGCCTTGGACTCTCATATTTTCATTGCATATGCACAAAGGTCAAGATCAAATTCTCAGAGAGGTAAAACTCCCAGAAACTCCCAGAGTCAAAATCCAGAGTTTCAGGGAGCTGAAGATAATCTCAACTTTCTGGGATTTAAACCAAGTGATAATTTGAGCAGGTAGCTGATTCTGTAAGGTGCCCTTGTACTTCACTGCAGGGTATGTCAGCTTATCAAAACGAAGCACAAAAAAAAAAAATCACTGTTCTCATTACTTGTTTTAAACATTCTCTGTGCAATAGGTATTTTCATTTTTTTTTCATTTAAAACACTGGTCACAATATTATCTTTATAATTACTATGAAAGTGATACTTTCCATCCCTTAGTAGTGAATAGCTTTATATTATATTGCCAAAGATGGATGGAATGATTTAACACACCAATCCCACAGGAAAACCAAAGGAAAAAAGATGAATGCAAGAATTAGATAAAACTAACTTCATCTTTTTATAAGTCTAAATTACTTACTTTTGCTCAAATAGCTGTCCAGGCACAATTGTAAATTACTAATAGAATACACTTAGTTCAAAATGAAGTCAGAAATCCTTACACGTAACTTTTGCAGGCTTATTTGTGGGTTTTATATAAGGTGAAAATGATAACGTGAAGTAGAAGTAACCCCAAAAGCAACAGTCGTTTGGATGCTGCATCTATTTCTTTATACACCACACAGTTGCAATCATGTAAGTTGTCATTTTTGCACTGGAATTTTCAAACCAGTTTAAAGTTTATACATTTCATGTGTGCAACCATGGGTTTAGTGAAACAATTAAAAGTCATCAATGTCTTCAACATAGGGCTATGCTATGATAGATAAAATCTGTATCAATCACCCAATTGAAACGATTACCAAAATTTCCCATTTCCATGACAGCACATATATATTTCCCGTATTACGCAAATTGGTAGTGAAAGCATGGGGTGGGAGAGAGGACTTACTTATTTTATTCTTTGTGACTATTCCACAGTTCAAAACTATGAGTAAGAGTAAGTGCCACAGCATTCTCCAACATAATCACCAGAAACAGGTACCTGAATACCTAAATACACCTTATATTTAGATACACAAACCTGGAGACCATCATAGCTGAAGACATACGAGATTTCTACTTCCAGGAAGACACAGTGTGTATGTGAGCAGTTTATCCCTCAGCACATAAACTGGGGGATACAAACATCTCCCAGCTATGCTTATATACAACCACACCCTGTTTCATGAACACAGTTAAATTTCCAAGTAATCTGAAAATAGATGCATTTTCTTAGTTACTAATCACTAAGCAGGGAAGGAAAGGTATCTTTATCCTCATGGCTGGCAGTGACATCCTTTACTCCCAAAAACCAAAAAAAGGTAATGCAGTTACGGGGAACAGTAGGGGCAATATCTGGGACTTGGTGAGGTCACTGAAGAAGCCCTAAAGCAATCTACTGAGCAGTTACCAGCATTTCTGGGACTCTGAGTGGAACTGGGGTTTCATGATATTCTGCTTATTCAGGAGAGCAGGCTGTGCACTGGTAGCATTGTGCAATCATACATGATGGGGGTTAGGAAAGGGCACTGTTACTTTCTCAGGAATTATATTTTGTAGCTTGCTTTATTAGGAATCCTGTTTCTGACACAGAAATAACATATAAGGACAATATAACAATGTATTTTCTTAGTAAAAGAAAGGAGAAAGTCAACCAAAAAGACAACGAAATTGAGTCTCTCATCCCACTGTGTATTAGAACTTATTACAACATACGGAAACATCTCCTAGGACTTTTTAAACAATGCTTAAAGATGTGAGTCATACTACACAAAAGAACACGTACAGAATCAAAAATAGAAAACAAGAAATTAAATTATGGTTAGTCATTAAACCCCTCAAGATCTTCAAACTTTAAAGTCTTGACTATGCACTCTGAAAGCCACAGCAATTTTGCAATGGATTTAGAAGTACATAGTACAAATCCTTTACTAGCATAGACAAAAAGTATATATAAAACACAAGTCAGTTGAAAGTCCGTAATTGTAAAATTTTCAAATAAAGTTCCTCCAAAATTCAAGTACTCAAAATACTGTGGGGTTTTTTATTCATTCTTAGGAATATCTTAAATAATTATGACATTAAATGATTTATAATCTTTTCATTTACCTTACACCTCAGTCTGTATACATTTATATTTCTACATAAATAGAGAGAAGCATATTCATATATATCTGAATAATGCTTATTTAGTTAAATTTAGTTCATCACTTTGTACTTACCCAGGACACATTTTTAGCCTTGGGTGTTTTTAGCATGGCAACATGCAAGGCTGAAATGACCAACAACAGCCCCACCAGCATGGAAAGTCAGATGGAGGGGTAGTCCAGGTGCCTTGGTTACACCAGGGTGTATCTCCCTTAGCCTGGCTGGCACAGGCACTCTGAGCATGTGGTCAGGTAACAATAAAAAAAGTCATTTTTCTTCACGATGCACAACCCAGTCAAACTGAGACACATCTGTCTTCAGCAGCAGCTGGCTGCATTTCTGTATATCCATTAAATCCAAAGTTGGCTCTTCTCTCGGAAAAGTTAAAACCAAAAGTCAGAAGGACTTACTTTAACAGACACTTCACTCTTTCAGTGAGAAAATGCAGAGTCCAGTTATCCTCCAAGCTTCCACCCAAGTCCTGAGCTTGTAGGAGAATGAAGCCTAACACTGGAAGCCACTCGCCTTCGGAGGACGGCAGAGATCACTGTTGCTGGATGCACTGTTTAACTGCTGCTATGCCTGAATATTTCACAACCCCAGGATCTTTTGAGTAATTAAGAGAACTAGGATCTCAATGTCAATAAATAATTCATGCCAAAGATCATGCAGGTACCTGTTGCACCGTCTGTGTCTGTGGTGCGATGGCTGCGACTCCAGTCCTGCGGAGGACACCTGTTCCCCCAGCACCTACCGCAGCACTGAGCTCAGCTGCCGGCACAGACACACATACCAGAACGGCAAGCAAAGGCAGAAAATCACTGTCCCCACTCGTTTCTCTTTGTTTCTCTGCCCTTCTGTCCTTTTACTTTTACCTCCTGTCAATCTAGATTACCAGAGCAGATCCAGGCTAAATTTTGCAACTATCAGTAGTGATTAGAGTGAGTTGATTGAAATCGGATTATACAGGAAGACCTCTGCTTCCTCACTCAGCACACGGGCCAGTACCATTTGCAAAATAGTTATGCTTCACTGCACAATATGAGAGCATTTGGAGCAGTCCATTATAAGAGAAACAGTGCAGTAAAAACAAGCCAGACTGTGCTGTCTTTAAAAAGAGAGAAAATGGATTCTGTTTTCAGTAGCTGCATGAATTTACAGGGGAGTGTTTCAAAGCATTTCCAGATGGAAGAATGTGTTGGAGTCTCATGGATTCACCAGAAAGGATGCTATATCCACGAGTGGTACCTCAACGTACCTAAAATGCTCTGTGTATCTGGTTTCTACTGCTCAGATGTGGATACAGTACAAGCGTACCTGCCTGGTGTCTGAGCAATGAACTTGTGAGAAGCGTGATCCTTCCCTGGGATAACATCTGGAAATGCGACTGCCAGTATCTACACAACTCACAAACAGAATCTAATGCAAAAGTGCTTTTTCCAAAGCATATCATTAAATATATAAGGAAGTGTCCTGCATTACACACACACACACATATATATATGTATATATATATATGTATATGTCTGTATATATGTATATATATGTGCATATATGTATATATATGTTAGTTTATATAAATACAAATATGAGCAATCAGCTAAAAAGCTAGGACATGTTACAAAATCACTGTACCATCCTAAAATGGTGATATTGTATCTCGAAAAGAAGAAAAAAACCAAAATACAAAAGGAGATGGTGGAACAGAACAATAGGGCAAGATGATAAAAAACAATTTTAAAAATGTTCAAAAATAAGTCAAGCTGACAGATATTCTGAATATGACACACAGATGCAGATTGCATTACAACACACCATTTTTCTAGGACTTCCTAAATAATAACTTAATATTATTATCTACTCATGATACAGATGCAGATTATGCTTCAAGCATCATCTGTCACTTTACACTGATTATTTAATGTATTTGCATAAATGCAATGGGTTCATGATTCCACGACTTCAATTTGTGGGTGGTCCATAATTTGTTTGTGAGTATCAGAATAATATTAAGGCCTTTTTCAAGGTAGCAACATAAACTTTTTATTTTGTTGAAGGAAACTCTAGAAACTGCTTATCCTGACTGGGGCAGACATAAAATGTATGTATTTTCCTGTGAAAATAACTGTCTGATTTCAAAATAATTACAGTCTTCTTCAGATTTGTAGTCCACATTGAAGGTAATCAGAACAAGTCTGGTACACTCTGCTTTGCATACACTAGAATGAAGGTTTATATGCACACAGTTTTTAATTAGATCCCTCTTTTTTTCCTAAGTTCATTAAGTCTCGTGAAGTTGAAGCACTATCTGGAGCTTCAAATGACTGGGACTCAAATAAAACAGTAGATGATTGTCTCCAATAAATGCATGGAGGTTCAAATTCTAGTAGACAGACGGGTAGACATCCAACAATGTAGCAACGTTATGCAGTGAAACACGTAAAAGTACAAGAAAGCTTCTCAGTGAGATGTTAAGCAGTTATTAGAAACAGTTCTGTTTCAAATGTACCATGTCTAGACATATTAAAGAAAATATTTCACAGCGAAATTGATGACTTTATCCCATTCTCAAAGTTAAAGAATATAAGTATAGAGTCTGTTAAATTAGTACCTAACACAAAGGTATCCTACAGTACTCTCACTGGTGTAGAATAGATTACATCAGATCTGCCCTTATATACTGTAATAATAAACATAAACCTGGTCCCATGTATACAAGCTGGAAAACAGCTGGCATTTGAGCTTTCTCCTTCTTAATGTCAACTCAGTTCACAGAATTTTAGAGCAACAGCTGCTAATGGCTTGCCAGACACGTGGTCAAATAAAATGAACTAAATTTATTCCCTCACACAGAAGGATTTTGAAATACTGGATTTTACTTAAAGCAGCTGAAATAGTGCCGATGGTATACATTAAAAAATCCTCTTGTAAAAATATAATTAAATAAAAGACAATAAATGTAACTAATTTGGATACTAATAAGACTAGGAAGTCCAGAAATGAGCCCTGTTATATGTAGGACCTATAGTGTAATCTTTAATTCCAGAGGACACAAATTTCATTGCATGAAAACAGAAGGTCCTCATAAGAGGAACAATGCTATACAATAAACCTAAAATGACAGACATATTCTGCACATGTTCATCATACATCCTCTCCTTTCTGATATTTCATTTCTTGTATAATCACTGCAAAATTCAGTAGTTTTTCTGTCTCTAATGAATGTGTTTTCAGAAGATGCTTGTGAGGAGAGATGCTACTGTTATTCTCATTTGATAGTTGAAATATAAATTCCAGATGAGCCCATTAGTTAATGACAAATCTAGTCTGAGAGGATTCTGGTCTGATCCTTTCAAGAATTTAACATTTTGTAATGCTTTCTGTATCTAGAGCACACTCATGGACTTTTGCTGGTTTGCATACTCAGCAGTTCCACAAACACATCTTCAGCACTTCAATTTTGAGACCACACAGCTGTTTTAAGCTGGGTATTCCCGAATGGTGGTACAAAAGATACTTAGCCTATTAACTGAATCTCTGATTTAAGCAAAATGTTCAGCCTTGCCAAAAGCCAAACAAGCACCAAATCCACTTCAATTTTATTCATAAAATCATCCTCTCTTCCTGCCCTACATTCATTTACTGAGCTCCACCTTCAGCAACAAAGTGATGTCTTACATCAAGAAAATTGATTTTTTTCCCCCTGAGTATCAGACATCCTGTAATGAATATAGCTGTGGTCTTAGAAAGAAGATAATGTGGTTCTTGGTCTTTAAGCAGCACATTGCAGCATATACACAAAATTCTAGGGTGTTTTAGCTTTCAAATAACTGAATTCCTAACCTCAATACTTTCTCATGCATAGGTTTTTCTTTTCAATAGGTTTTAGTAAAAGTTCCAGCACCATCAACACCAGAAAAGAAACCATATGAATGCATGCACTGATTTTGATTGCAACAAGCTTCACAGTACTGTCTGCAACTGTCCTCAGTTCAGAGCTGCGACTGAAACAGATGCATGTTGCCCAAGTAATTTCATTTTGGCTCCTCGAAATAAGCAGACACCGGAACTAATGTGTACGCTTTCTAGATATAAAACAGAAATAAGAATGTAACTTTGCAAAGAAATGCTGCAGATTTGCTCAGTAAAGTTTGTGAAGCCATTAGATGAACATTATAGGACTGCACTGCTTAATGAAGATCATTAAAGAAAAGGCTTTGCATACGTAACACAGGAATCCACGACAGTCTGCAAAATGGAAATTGCTATTCTTTACACAGAGTAATGGCCAAGCCCTCTAAAAGGATAAGACACATGGTCTTCTGCTTACTAATAGTGCAAAGATACTACAACTTAAGACACTGTGCTCTCCTCCTGCTGTCCCCGTCAGCTCTGAATCTTGGTGATCATCTCCTTCCTGACAACAAGTGACTAGTGACTGCACAGCCCAGTTGCTGGCCTCCCCTCCAACTCCTCTTCCTCCCAGCATCACTGTCCCTCCTGAGTCCCAGCCACCAGTGTTGTCACCACCCCCCATGGCCAGCCAAACAAAGAACAGCAGACTGACTCCTTGCTCTAGGCAGTTCCTCCCAGCCTACTCCAAATCATACTTGTAACTGTCATTTCTCAAAGGATCATCTTACTTTTTCTCATCTCATTCTAAAAAAACTTCCTCTGGAAGACAGGCCATGGTTGTAGAAACCTCCAAGCTGCACAGCTCTAGAATCAATGTGTATGGGATGAATGGAGGAGTCAGGCAGCAAGGCAAAAAAGCTGCTGCCATGCCAGTACAGCCCAGCAGGCAGGGAAGGAAAGCTGTGAAACCAACCAAAATTCAAATAACTCGAAGTCTGATTTTAAAATAATTATTCAGCATTTGTCATAGTTTATGATCATCATTCATATTTTCAAAGTATATTATGTGACATACTACAGCTGACTCAGGGATTGTTTCTCAGAACAGAAAGAAATTTTATGGATACCAGTAACATGCAGTATCTGTTTCCTGTAGCTAGTTTCTAAGGTTGGTAGGGCAAAAACTTTTTTCGATATCTGTCCTATTTAGCAGTACAAAGAAAAAACTATAGATGTTTCATAATAATGTAGAAAAGTGTAAAAAAACCAGTGGTTCACCACAAGAAATTTAAAACAAAAAATATCTATATTTTTACAAGCTTTTGCATGATGCTTTAGACGTAACTGAAAAGTTCACATTAGATATTTATAAGCAGAAAATTAATGACATGCTCACAGCAATGGAAAGCTTAAAGAGTATGTAAATGTAATATTTCAGTGATATTTTGGTTCATCGCATATAAGAAATAATTGAATTACTAAAAAATAACTAAGATTTAATACTTGGTGAGTGTCAAATACTAAACTGTATTCAAAACCAGACAGAAAAATAATCAAAAGCATCAATCAATAATCAATGACAAGCCAAATCAAATCTATCTGTAAAAGAAGATGTACTATGTGTTAAGAAAGGTATCAATTCCTAAAGTAATATATTAATTCCAAGAATGTTCCTAAGAAACAAAATCCCTCAAGCCTTGGCGAGCAATAGAAATTCTGCTGTCTTTTTCAACATCTATTGATTGTTTCTACACTTGAAAACTTTTGTGTAATTCTTATATAAGAAAATGAAAAGTACAGTGAGTACACTATGAAACCTACTACCCCAACCCACTTGTGTGCATCTCTCATCCAAATATATTTACGTTAAATAAATGCTTTTTAATACATTTTTTTATTTGAATAGTTGAGTAATATCCTTTCCTACAGGTTACTGACATGACTTGAACATTTTCTTTTTTACTTTTCTGCTCTTTTTCTTATGACTATTCCAACAGTTTCTTCAGAACACATACACAGAGACAGCATCAGGTGATACTGTTTTCCTGTGGCCATCTCTTGCATTGATTGAAAAATTTCACAGACTGAAAAGCCAAATACTCTAGATTATAGCAGTAACAGAACTTATTAGATGTTATTAGAAAACATCATCGAGCATTTCAAGCCCAAATTGCTCAAAATGAGGAATGAAGTTTAGAGCAGTGATGTTCAAACTCACTACTAGCACTGTGCAAGCCATTCAGAGAGGTAGTTTCATTTTAAACTCACAAAACATTGTCTTTCAATCAATGAAATCATCAGTGAAAAGCAAGTACAAATCAGAATGTCTTCTACCATGTCACATCATTCCTCATGGACAAGCAACATACTGTGAAGCATGGATTTAAAAAAAAAAGCTCTGAAACATGCCATTAGGAAAAAAAAAAAGATTACAATATTTGCCATCTTGAAGACCAAGCATCAAGAAAGATACTGGCTTACACAGACTTTTTTTATCTCATCTTTCTCATGCCCGTTTATATTTGCTAGAAGCAAAGTGATATGATGGATCTGTAACTCTGCTTCTCGTGTTATAGTATCTACATGCAGGGAAGACAGCAAGAGTGGTGTGAGCAGCCAGTTCAGGAGAGATCAAGGGAAGACGCTTGGCTCTGGCTTATAGTACCTTCATAGTTAAAGTCAACAAGAGGCTCTTGGGAGAAAAGGCAGAACAGGGGACACAGAAAAGGTAATTAAAGGAAGTTCAGCTTGTCCAGGTAATATATATGTATTATATACACAGACTGTCCTCCTGGGTTGCCCAATACAATCCAGTATGATCAAGAGTATTGTACTAGAAAAAGGCCACAAATGACATAATTTTTCATGCACCAAATTAAATGTTCCAGCAGCAGAGCAAGCTCAGGAGCAAATCACGGGCACTGCTGGATGAGAGCAACTAGCACATGACAGAGTCATGTGCAGCAATTTATGGTGCCTGGTAACAGGAGTGTCCGGTTAGTAGTACAAGAGAATGGCCTCCTGAGCTGAGAGAAGAGCCAGTTGGACAAGACCACTGTACGAACCAGAAGGGTTTATGTGAAGAAAAGATGGGAGAGATTCTTATAAAGCACAGAATCTAACATAAATATCTTTATTTCATCATGATTCACAACACATAACAGTAGGACTGCAATATATCTTCAATTTAAGCAGACAAAGTGGCAGCATCTCTCCAGCTTCTGCCTCCTCCTCCACAGGGAAGGCCATTTCCCACCCTGGCACGGCCAGGCTGTGGCACTGGCCATGCAGGAAGCAGGCAGGCAAAATGCAGGCAGTGGCTGCAGGGGCAATGGTCTCTCCTGGCATCTCTACTCTGTCCTTCACAGCAAGGTTCAGCCACCGGCAAAGTCTCAAAACTTCATTTTTAGACAAAACATGTGAAAACAGATATTCCCTTTGATCTCCACAGGTTTATCTTGTGCAGCAGCAGCCCACTTGTTCTCATGTATCCTGTGCTCGGCGGGCACAGACATCCTGCCTCAACAAGCTGAAACTCAACCAGGAGAACCAGTCTTGGTGGCTGAAAACATGCCTGGTCATACTTTCTCCAGCTTCCTGGAGTTTGCATCTAGTTTGCTGAGACTTCATTGCAATTCCATCAAATAGGCCTTACATTCATCTAATTTGCTTGCCCTGAGCAAGACCTTTATGAGTTGTGAGTAAGTGACACATTTTATTTTCTCATTTCAGTTCTTATTGAGAAATGCAAACAATTCTCCAGTCCAGAAAGAAGGAATTTCTTATAATCAGTTTTTCCTGGGTCCTAAGGTTCACTGTCCCTGGTCAGCTCTCCAGGTTGGACAAACTGGTCTGCAGTGTTATGATAATGATACCACATTGTACCTACCCAGTTTGGGAAGTACAATCTCTGAGGAATCTCTGAAGTTCAAACTGAAAAAGTTAACCCACTGAAATCATGATAAGAGTTCTGTATTTACCTCAATAAAATAAATGTATTTACCTCAGTCACTTATATTCATAGAATGGTTGCAATTGTAAGGGATATTAAAAATCATCCAGTTCTAACTCCCTTCCCTGGGCAGGAGTGCCATTCACTACAACAGGTTGCTCAGGATCCGATCCAACCTGGCCTTGAACAAATTCTCTGAGCAAAATAAATCCATATATTAAGACTAGTCAATGTAATTTGCTACATTGAATAAAGGAAACAGATTATAATAACTTTTTTTTAAATAAAACATTACTTTTCCACTTTCTAGGTCAGAAATCCACATTTTATGTGATAAAAAAGTAGCAAAGAAATTACTTTCAATTCACACACCTTTTTATCTGGACAGCACCCCAGAAGCTTGTCACATACACTTAAAAAGAATACAAGCTCTAAGGAAATTACTGCAACTGCCAGTTTTATTAGTCTAACTTGTCCTTTTTTAGCATGCTTTAAATTTTACCACATGAAAGTACAAAAATTAAACAGAACACACAGGCACATGAACATGTGACCATCATTCAATCAGCAAATTGCTTTGGGTCTTACTGACTTTGGCAGTTTTACAAAATTTTGATTTCCAGCTGGTTGAACTGTTCTTGAACAACCAGGGTGTTTTACTGCAGTAGACAGAAACTGACTTTTCTGTCTCATCTACCATCCATGTTCTCTGAATAAATGTATTTTTTACTAGACTACATATGACTTCCCTTATGCAAAACAGCTACTCTATTCCTTTTTTATTTTTACTGTATCTAAAAAAACCAAAGAATTTTTTCTGCCTATAGTCCCACCATTTCTCAAAGGGTACAGAAAGCCTTTCAGTTCAGCATTCCTGCAACACAGTCTCACAGTAACTGGTACTGTGAGCAAGCTTTGCACAAGAAGGCAGAGAGATTTCCTTTGAATCCAGCCATGAGTGACGGCAGAGATCACCTCTGTGATCTCAGTCTGTACCACAGGTAAATATCACTATTTCTGGAAAGAGTTTTTATCTTATCTGTTCTGTCTCCTTTTTCTTTCTTTCAAGAAAAAGGTATTTCAATTCATGTCTGAGGTTTATTTCAGTCTACAGGACTTTGGCACTTTTCTTCAAAATTTGCAAAGATCACTATATCCAGCTTAGAAATCTAACTATGTATGACTGGGGTCAATTCCTTAATTGTAGGTAGCAGTACTAGCAAAAACACCCATGATGTCTTACCTCTTTGAATCCAAATCAATTTAAAAAATAAGTATAATACAAAAGGAGTTTATTTGGCCTAAACACCACATTTTCCAATGTGCAGCTGGAGGAAGGGTCCTCTGCAGGAACTGCTGTGTCCACACCTGGCAGAAGCTCAGCAATGGCAAGGCCAAGCCAGGTCACCGCATTTTGGACCAGGAAAGATTTGCTCTACTAAGAAGTCTTCTTAATTTTGGTGGGGTTTTGTTTCTTTGTTTGTTTAATCTTTTAATTTTTAAGGAATCCTATCCCATATGGATTTGAATGTGTATCAAGGGAAACAATTTTAAAATGTGTTTAGGCAAGGTCACTGGAGACCTGTTTAAAAATTGGTGTCTCAGTTCCCACTGTAGACTGGGACAGAGAGACTCATATGATCCTGGGACACACTTTTCTAAGGCAAACCTTACTACCTTTGGTCACCCTGAAGGATGCATTGGACAAACAGAATATTTCTTAAAATATGCAGTGAACACACTGGGAATTTTGACTCCCAATAGGCTTGGATAAGGCAAGTTATCGCCCAGGAGCTTTCTAGCCTTTGACGCAAGCCAATTTAAGATCAAAACAAATAGAAAAATATTTCCTTACAACTTCCAAAGCAGTAAACAGTTAACTTGTTTTTATTAAGACAAAAGTGAAGAAGCTGAATCCTTTTCTTTCCACAAACTGTTTCTATTGCATTTTCCATCTTTCTGCATCTCTTAACCCTCAGGCTGCAAACCTCACTGAGTATCTCTTTTTGGTGGAGCACTTAGCATTTCATAATTAACCTAATCATTGGATTCCCCCTCAATGTTTGTCACTGAGACTTACTTTATTTCCTTCTGATTTACAAAACTGTGCGGTCATTCTTCCTCTAAAAATAAATCCTATATTGTTTCCTCAGCGATGTAAATATGTACTTCTTAGACAAGGTATCATTTCATGTGCTTGCCTGGTTTAATGAACTCTTCTTTGCCTCAGTCCTTTCTTTCATTCTTGTGCCCTTTGGTGACCTGTTTCCCCTGTTGCCTTCTCCTAAGCTATGTATTGCAATCTATACACAACCTACACAGATACGCCAGCCCATGTAGAGAGTGACTAGTACTAAAATACAAATAGATTTAATGGTTAATGGCACAGAGACAATTCAAAAGATGACACATGACAATATTTTAAGAATTAACAGCAATCATTTGACCACACAGTTTATTTAAAATTTACAAAAATTCAGCTATCCATATTACTGGAATTACGGTGCTGCGTTTGCAGGTATATATACATGCAAACACGTATCTTTAATGAAATGTGTGCACTAGTTCATAACATTAACCGGTTCCTTCATAAAAGAAGGTGCCACGTGTGACTCCTCCACATGGCATACCTCCTTCAGGTCTGCTGACTTCTCTTTGACATCCTCTCTAAATTTCTCTCTATCATTTCTCTTTCAGTTTGAGTAGTTTATTATTATTCCACATGAACACAATCTAGATTAATGTGACTTCTATTTCCACATTTAGATTTTGCTTGGTAAGCCCTTCTAGTGTGACACTAAATGAGCCTTGGCATACCTAAGGTATGTTTTACCAAAAGCTGGAAAATTCAAGATACAGGAATTACACTAACAATGTAACTGCTGAACAGTATTTTCATTTTTAAAAATCTATAGGCTAATAACAATGCTTCATCACTTGATATTTCAATATTATTATGTGGTAATAGAGATTCTTCAACATGGATAACAATCCATTGTCCTATCTGTCTTCTGAGCAGAAGGAAGTATGATAGCAGCAATTAATGCACACAGTCTTAAAGTAATTGCATGACTTAGCCTTCCTTTCCTTAGCTGCTGGGGACCAAGAACCAGCATCTTATATTTACGTACGAATGCTAGCTTTGTGTAGGGCCATGTTATTTCAGCACACTATCAATATTCTGGGAGAAAATGAAGACGAAAAACCATTAGATTAATTGCATACAACATTTTCCTTTCTTGTCTTCTGGACAACTTTTTGTTATGTTTGATTCTGAGTAGGCAGATTGTTAATCAAACTAGTTTATCTTCTGAATCTTTTGCATTGTGTGCACTGAGACAAGTCTTGCACATAAATGCTGCTCTTAGAAATAGCAAAATATCCAGTTTAATTAAAATCCGTGGCCCACAAACTAATTCAATAAAAACAACATAAAGATTATATTCTATAATACATGTAGCTCACATTCACAACTGAAAAAATGAGTTAAACAGACTACTTTTAAGCCAGGTAAAAACAGAGAAACCTTGGAATAGCTGTATTCACAACTTACTGAATTAAAAACCACATGATCAGAAAATATGGGAAAAGCGCTAGCAAAGAAAAAAAAAAGCTATTTTAACTGGGATAGTTTCTAAAGTATCAAATGGAAATAGAAGAGCAACAAATGAAGATGTTTCTACTGAAAATAGAGGTATCAAAGCCTCCTATAGTCAACCAAGTTCTGTGTGCAAACCCATAAACAGGAAAGATTATAAAATGTGAAGATGGTGAGTGTTATTGATAGCAGTCTTGCTATAAACCCTGAAACAGACTTTACAGATGAGAGACAAGATGAAGCATTTTGCCAGATGCAGAATAAATAGGTCGCTACTCCCATAAAGATAATAATTCTCATTACTCTATAAGAGATCAAAGCTTGTAAACACTACCTTCAAACTATTTGTTTCCAGAAGCAACACAACTCCCAAGAGCATTCCTTCTTTTGCACCATGCTCTAATGTCACACAGAATGTTCCTAGCCACATGTGCACACATGAACATAGAAACATGACTGCAAATACATGCTGCAGCAGTTTCTTCAGCTGTTAAACAAATAGTATTTCATCCAAGTGAAGCAGCAGAGTAGTTCCATCTAGAGGAAGAGTGTGTAAATACTACACATCCCTGACGACTAGCTATTTTTAAGTAAAGAACAGACAGAAACCGTGAAAGCAGCACACTCAGTATAAAGGCCCTGCCACCTGGTACCATAGCTTCATGAATAATCTGTTTCTTACAGCAAGGCACGCTTGGTTGAACTGGACAGAAATTATAATGTTGTAAGCATCAAAGCTATTAACATTTGCAATCTGGACGGTCCAGGCCACGAATAATGTTAAAGTTGATGTGACTAGAAATGACACATAAAATATTTCTACAAGTGAAACTGCTCTTTGAGGTGTAAATTACATAATCAAACCAATGCTTCATTCATTCACTAACCAACTTTCTTTCTATAGAGCCATAGAATGGTCTAGGTTCAAAGGGACCTTAATGATCACCCAGTTCCAAAGTCCCTGCCATGAGCAGGAACACCCTGCACTGGAACAAGTTGCTCAAAGCCCCATCCAACCTTGTGCTGAACCCTTCCAGGGATGGAAGTACTTAGCTGTATTGAAATTCATGATGTTGGCACAGGCCTACCTCTCAAGTGTTCCCTATGGATGGCATCACTTCCCTCCAGTGTGTCAACTGCACCACACAGCTTGTTGATGTCAGCCAACTTGCTAAGGGTGTACTTAATCCCACTGTCCATGTTGATGATAGATGTCAAACACTGCCAGTCCCAATAACAGCATTGAACCACTGACATTTTGAGTGCAACCCTCCAGCCAGTTCCTTATCCACCAAGTGGCCCATCTGTCAGATCCATGTCTCCCCAGTTCAGACACCAGGATGCTGTGCAGGGCAGTGTCCAATGCTTTGCACAAGGCCAGTCACTGTTCCCTCATCCACCAATGCTGTAACTCAGTTGTGGAAAGCCCCCAAATCTGGCAGGCATTATTTTCCCTTAGTAAAGCCATGTTGGCTATCCCCAGTTCCCTCCTTATTTTCCATATTCCATAATATGGGATTATGTTTCCCCTTTTCTATTCAGTGGGAACTTCACTGGACTGCCATGACTTCTCATATATGATGGATAGTGGCTTAGCCACTTCATCTGCCAGTTCTCTCACAACCTACAGATGCATTTCATCAGGTCTCACGGGCTTGTGCACCTTCAGGTTCGTTTGAAGGTCTCAAACATCATCTCCTACAGCAGGTAGTTCCTCATTCTGACAGTCTTTGCCTTTGCCTTCTGTGACTTAGGTGGTGTGGCTGAAGCATTTGCCAATGAAGACTGAGGCAAAACAGTTGTTGAGTACCTCAGCCTTTTCCATGTTCCAGGTCTCCTGTTTCTATCTGGAAAGGTCTCACATTTTCCCTCATTTTATCTTTATTACCAATATACCTAGAGAAGCTTTACTTTTTGCACTTGACATCTCTAGCCAGATTTAATTCTGCCAGGGCTTTGCTTGGACAATTTCTCTGTATTCCTTCAACATTTCTGCTGGAAGGGGATGTTTAAGCACGATAGAACCATTGCAAGGCTTTTTCCAGAGGAGATTCTGCTCAGTGAAGCACTCTTGCTATGTTCACCACTTCACCGAATCTACCTTTTCTGTTCAAATATAAAAGTATTCTTTTATTTTCCTATCATTTCCCTGTCAGTAAGTTACCAATTTTGCCACTTTATTTTAGTATAAAGATAGCATGAAAGACATTAAACATGGCAATCTTCCTTAGAGAATTCATGAGACTCAATTAGTATTGTAAGACAGTCAGTTAATTTATCATGATTTCACAGTCTCATAAAATTGTTATGGAATATCAATTAATCAAAAAAATGTATTAAAATTGCAAAAAATACTTAAATTTTTCCTTCACCACCGAAGTCACTAATATTGTACTTGAAGACATTATAGCCAGGAAGAGAAGAAAGGGAAAAAATACAGTCACAAAAAACCCAAATCAACCAAACCAATAAAAGTCTAAGAAAAAAGGAGAAAAACATTTTTAGCAAGGATGGCAATGTTGACTGTGTATGAAGTATGAGAAAAGGTAGAGGATAAAAAGACTGTGAGCTGAAAAGAAATAAAGTATGAAAATGGGTTACATTTTACTTGTAGAATCTCTTGAGCTAGTTTTAAGTGTGTATTTTTTACCAAATACTCTTTCTTAGATTCATGAAAAATATTATACTTCTGCACACATAATTGTACAGCAGGATTCTCCTTCCATCAGAGAGTCAGTTTCATGGAAAGGAAGTGCCCCAGGCCTCTTTCCATATGATTTGTTCACAGCCACAGGATGAATCACTGGTGAGTTTGGAGAGCTTACAAGTCCTGATTCCCACCTATTAACTCCAATAGACTAATCATTGAGCATACAGTAATCTAAGTGTATGATTTGTTGCAAATTTCCAACTTTTTAGTAATATATCACAGGTTTCAGAAAGCACAAAGCCTTTGTAAGAACACCTTATTTTAACACAGCTTCAGAGAACTCTAACATTAAAATAATATGCATAAAATAAAGTCAAAGTGGAGGAGGAAGAGCTTACAAGGGAAGCAGGTTGGTTTCACAAGTCTGAGCTTTTCTTGCCAGGAACAATGCAAATAATGTCACCACTTTGATATACCCAAATTAGAAAAGAATAACAAAATAATGGTCCAGTTAAGCAATTAGAGAAATAGTGATAGGATAACCAAAGGAAATATGGATTCAACCTTAACAGAGGAGGATAAAGGAAAATAATTAAAATAGGGTTCTATAAATCTTTACCTTAATATAAAATTAAAATTGTAATAATGCTGCTGCCTTGAAATTTTACATATTTTAAATCTGTTATTCTAGCAGCTACATTTTATGCAGAATGAAAAAGGAAAAACAGCAGGCCTTTACTGTAGATATTGTATGCAGTATTTTATCCACCACTGATATTGTTATATATGTTCTTACATCAGAAAGCAAAGTGAGCTAGCAACAGTCCATTTAATTCTCCTAAATGTAAAAAAAAAAAAATTCAAAAGAAGTCCCTTTTGCTGGTTAATTAAATTGAAAGGCTGCACCTAGGGAATGCAGCAAGAAGAAAGAATTGAAAGAAGAGAAAAGAAAATGTATTTTCTTTAAACAGAGGCTTTACAGTCCAAACTCTATGCTATAAAATAGAAAGCAATCATTTAAATGGAGCTACAGAGTCCAAAAAAGAAATTACAAGCACTTAATTATATGAAAGTAAAAACAATAGGAGTAAATGTGGGAAGTTTCAATTGAAAGGACTGGAGCTGCAATCAAAACAGTTTAGCTTCAGTACTACTCTCCAGCATAATGAATATAGGTTGTTAGACATTTGTAGCAGAGTAATGCACAAAAGGGGTATTTATTTCTTTTCATTTTGGCAGTGCAAAGTTTAGCAGTCTTGTTTTGGCTGGTATGCAGAGTCTTGGTTCAGATCACTTTCCCCTTAAATATTGCCACATCAGTTTATTCCACTTTATTCACTTACTGTCTATTCCCATACTACCAAAGCAAAATATTAGAAAAATAGGACATAGGAAAAAAAGCAAAAGGACTTCCAAGAGACATTGGAAATATAGAAAATATCCATCAAATCCACAGGTTATGAGTTGTTTCCTAACAGTATTGAGATACCCAGCACTGAGGGCAATCCAGTCACTTAGAAAAGTTAAAGGACCACTTTTCCTTTTTCAGGCAATTCATTTAAGTTGCAAATAGAACATATTTATCCTACAAGAATTCCTTCAAATCTCACCATCAGTAAACCACCTCTCTATACTTTATTTCCTCCTTCTCAGCATGTGCTTTTCTGCCTACCATACACAAATGGAAGAATCATGGAGGTAAATCCTGACAACATCAGTTCACCCACAGCTGCCTTAACCTGCAACTTTTGCTTGCGAACAGCTCAAACTCCCACTAAAATGGACAACAGTATCAATGGAGAAAAGAGGGATTGATGCAAGAGAAGGGCTGATAGCACAGGAATATTAGAGGTCATAGAAATAGCCCTGGAAGGTGCAGTCCTTGGAAGGGAAAATACAGGGCTGAGACTAATGTCAACAGAAAGGAAAATGTGAAGCTAGAATTTGGCAGGCCAAAACCAGAGAAGCATGGTGGAGAAGAGTAAAAAAAGTAGCTATAGCTTGAAAACAACTCCAAAACTAAAAATCAGCCATGGAGAAGGAAGGTAGTGCGCAAAAGGAACAAGCGAAAGGACAGCATCTGCTATGATAAAGAATGATCTGGTGAGAAATATGATTAAGTGATAGATGGAAAAGATTACACAGTCTCAAAAAGAACAGACAAAAAAGCCTTAGTCCAAATCTAACAATACCAAAAAGAGAACATTTCCTCAGGAGGTCTGAAATATCCTCCAGACACAGGCACAAAAAGCCTGCTGTCTGGATCCTGCTCACTGCTGCAGGCAGAAAGCTCTCCAATTACAGTCCCCCCCATTAGACAAGAAGCATCTTGAAACATAACCATACCAAGGTCCTTAATTACATTAAGCTAAAATACACAGTACAAGCCATACCACAAATTTCTCTACTAATATTTTTAAAAAGTTCATATTGTTTTGGAATGCATTTTTAAAGTGGTTTTTTTTTTCCTTTTTTATAGCAAATTACAATAGTCCTTTGTTAAGGATTAGAGCCAAAGTAGTGAATTTTTGCCTTTCAGACATCATGTCCACATTTTATCAAATCAGTTATATATCTGAGAAAAATATTTAAAACATTGTCTGACACTTAATTCGAACATTCCATTCAGTGAAGCAAAAAAGTCATTTGATAATTCTAAAAAAAAAAAACAAAACAAAAGAGCCCACAAAATTTCAAAAGATCGACTATGTGAGCTTTCAAACAAATTAATATTTTTAAACAAATCAGTATTAAAAACAGTGTGGCAAAATTCAGATAACTAAAGATTGTAAGCTCTTATTAAAAGTATAATGGATTCCAGCCTATGGCTTGCCTATCCAGATTATCACGTGAAGCACTCCCCACTTGGCTACATTCACCTATTCCTTGTTTAAAGAGCTGTAAGAATGGCAATAAGCTTGTATTCTGCAAATACACTGCAACCTTAGAATCCAGGAAGCTCTGCAGTACCCTAACATGCTCAAGGTGCTTGGATTTACCTGTCTTTATGCTCCAGTAGATCACTTCCAGATATGGATTTGGTCACTTCCACACTCATTGACTTGAAGAGTCTTTCAAGAAACTGTATGGACTCTCCTCCTTGATTTCACTTGCCATGGATAGAGTTCAGGGTCAACCCCTATTATGCTGCCATAAAAACAATTTTTCCAGCTTGGCTGGCAAGTTTCACTACTGCAAATGAGATCACTCACAGCTGTAAGAGAAGGCAGCACGTACAGTCAGGCAAAGTGGTTGACAGAACAATTCTGCTCAGAAACATGCAGACTCTGGAATAACCCTGGACTATGTGTTCAAACAGCCTTCAGTTCCAGACACTTCCAGGGAGAACCACCGAGACTTGGAAACAGTGGAAGAATTCTGAGTGATTTCCATCAGATGGTAACTTCTCTTGAAGGCTGGACCAACAGATGGATAGACTGGACTAAAGTTTGAAAGTGAAATAAACTGGTCAGTCTTCAGGGCTCAGTGCTTTTAGATGTTCTGTATCATGCAGGCATTAAGAGTTGTGAGAACATTTTTGGGCAACATTCAGTCAGTACTGCTTTAGACTCTACCCTTCTAGAAAAAGATGAGCTTGTTCACTGAAAGGGCTCCACACAGCTGCTCCTCCATACTACCCCAAATAGATCCTGTGACAAACAGCATGACCCCATCTCACAGACATGATTAATAGAATAAGGTGAAGATGCTATCTGGAATTATCTCCAGCTTTTGCCATGAAAATGTCCAATATAAAGGTCATTATTTCTGGAATTGGGTATTGGTATGCAGTCATAATGTCCATAAGATACATCCTACCATTAGAAGCTGCAGTTTATTCCACACCATATTAAACATGTTGCATTAAATGACACCTCCCTGATTACCCACCAACCCAGAGAAACTGCAGAACAGGATAAGAAAGAGTGGATAAAGGCATTACATGGTGCCTTGGTAAAGGAAAAGTCAAGGATGAGGAAAGCCTGGGTAGATCCCCTCAGCCAAATTTAATCTTGTTAACATTGTGTGGTCTGCACATCACTCAATAGCTTCAAAACCTGGAGAGAAGGTAAAGATGGATACAATCCATCCAGGCCTTCAATTTTATCCCTGCACACAGATGCAAGACTAATCTCTGTGCATGATAATCTAACATGCAACAGATCACAGAAAGGAGCAACATATGAATACAACCATCGTCTCTACCAACGATGCACCTGCAAAGAAACAATGTGAGCCTGTGTAACTAAGCACAGTGACCTGTTCCTGACCCAAAAGATCATCAAAGGGATTGATTATCCTGAAGATCTGCACAGTTTTAAGGATCTGGACCAGAATGAGTTGTGTTGGTTGCAAAAAACAGTCAGATAGATTTAGTCATAGGACTTTTGGTTACATAAAGTATAGGATCTTCAACTCCCAAAAAATGAAGAAACCCCCCAAACTTCTAAGGTGGATAACTCACCACTATAATTCATAAGCAATTTAAGAACTGTAAACTAATAACCCAGAATAAACGTCTAATATTCTTCCCCAGTGACTCAGACATTAATAAAAAGGGTCATATCTTGGCTCACTTTAATTTCAGCGCTTTCATCCCAAAAGAATCACACAGTCCAGCTTCAATTAGCCCAATACCATGGGGAGTGCCAAAAAAATTAATAATAACAGGTTTGGATAATCAAGGATTCAAGCAACGGTAAGAATTTTCATTGTAATTAAGTTATTTAAGAACACGGTCGTCTTTCACGTAATAGGGGCTGGACCAAAAGATCAAGGGCAAACTTTCACTTGTCCTAACTAAGACAGAGCAACCTTCTTTTTTGTAAGCAGTTAGTGAGATATTCAGAATATCACAAGATCAGCATTGCACAATACCCTTTACACAAAAAGGACCACAAAATAAGGTATAAATATTACTACTTTATAAAACATTACTACTCTATAAAACATTCACCAAGCATCTTTCTTTCCATTGTATACAAACATCAAAAACAATTTTGGCATTCCTGGGGTTTAATCTGAGACGAAACCTGAGTAGATGTCATGGTTGTTCACAAATAAGTATTCTGGCACTTCCTGGTTGTGAAACAGGTAAATATTTTATTCTATCTAGATAACAGCATGCACAATGACTCATACTATTGTTAAGTAACAATAACAAGGAAAAATGAAAGGTGATGCATCTCAAGAACTCATTTTCATGTGCCCTAAACTCCACTGGCTTGAGAGGGCTGACACTTAAGAAGTGTTTTCAATGTATTTGTATTTCACTTCTGCATAACAGTGGGAATAGCTATATATCAAATAAGTACCTGCATAAGAGATGTTCAAGTCTTGATTTTATATTGTATTGACAGCTAAAAGTAACATTCATTTTTGCATAATTTATACAAAATACTGTAGTGGTTTAGTTCTTACCTTGATCTAATCTGATGCTCCACACTTCTGCCTGCTTCTTACAGAACAGTATCAACTGTTGCACCAGTGAGAACAAAATACATCCAAAGTCAAATTAGCTGTGCAAAACTATGACCATACTCACATTTCCAATTGTTTATATCCCTGCAGTTTCTTCTGAGGCAGAGATTTGTTTTCTTTTTAAAAATTTTATTCTCTCCATCAATCCCCTACACAAACTTTGACTTAGATTGCACCTGTTTATGACCTCACTTATTCTGTGATCGGTTTTTAAGCACTGTCTGAAAGACCTTTCTTCATCACAGAGAAACACACAGCATTTCTGACAACAGAACTATTTCTCCTGATACCTTTGCTCTTTGCTTGTGCAACAAGCTACAAGCTGCTTGTTGCTAATACTCAGCAGTTTCAATTTGCAGCTTAGCCTGATCATTGCAACCTCCTGTTTCCCATCATGTCTATCTGACAACTGAACGGTGGAATAGAAAATGAATGTTAAAACATAAATTAGTTACTCAGGAGATTATCATGTCAGCTGAGTATAGTTCAGACACAGTTCAATTAATAATCAATCTTTTTCATTACTAATACTTAAGCTTTGATGCTGGCCTTCCTTGTGGAATTTATTGGAGACAGCCATTTTGCAAGACAGAGCAGTCATATCACACCAGAGTATTGAAACATCCTTTTCTGGAAAACAAATACACCATGCAAACCAGCAGGTTATACTTCTGCCAGTGTACTACTGCTCTTTTTCAAAAAAACTATCTCATAAGATTATTTTTATGTTCCTTGGGGTCTTTCAAATAATTTTTGTGCCCAGTCCCTAATTGCTTGTAACTTTAATTGATTTTCAGTTGCCTTACATAGATAGAGATGTCCTTTTCTAATGACTCCACTTACACAGAGCTACTATCAGGAATCAATACACAATTTAGAAAAAGAAGTCAGAAGGGTCAAACTTCCAGTGTTTTAATACTGCACATTACTTTAAAATGAGATATATTCCTGAGAATACGAACAAGTGATGAGAAAACAGATGACAAGAGACTCATATCTGTTAAAAAGATCCTTGTGCCTTTGGGCTGTAAAAAACTTCCTCCACAGTTAGCACTCTGGTCACTCATTCAGCTATGCATTAAAATACCTGCCTCAGTAATACCATACGATCTAATATATTAGGAGCTGAACATACAGGTTAGCATCAATCTTATACAAATGAAAACTTACATAGGAAACCCGTACTCGCCGTCGGTGCACCAGCCCACAGCACTGCATGAAGAGGACAGCAGACAACAACCTGGGTATGCTTTCACCAAGCTTCAGTCATTCCTGTGTCCTCTGAGACACTGTCCATCTCTTCTCACCTTACAGTCCCAAGTGCAAGGGACCAGACAGCAAAACAGTCCCCTTTCAGGTCCCAGGCAGTGCTTTTAAATTAGCTGGAAGGCAGATGAAACTTACTTTCTCTGAGTAAATCAATCTCTTCTGTTTCCGATGATTTGAAAAGAAAGGCAGAAAAAAAAAACAACAAAAAAAAATCCAGAGACACGTCTTTATTTCCTCAGCATCCACCTATTACAAAGCAAATTCTGTATTCATATATATCCTTTGCTACGTGTGGCGTAAGGTTTGTACCAACCATTCTGAAGTTGGGATAGACAGAGACATAACAGGATCTTTATAGCTCAGACCACTGCAACCCTGGCTTTCCGAAGGTCTCTTGCTGCTGCTGCTGCTGCCGCTGCTGCTGTTGTTATTGCTGCTGCTGCTATTACAGCTTTCTTCCCAATGCACAAACCAGCAAGAGCATCTTTGCTTCAGTGTTACCTCTGTTCTATCGTAGGCATATCTGGTTTGTTATTTAACCCTTCCCAACAGCCTGAAAAAATGATGGAGTCTAGACTTTAATTCACTCTGGATTCATAAGACTACGGAACCTCCCTCCAAATAGGCAGATGCTTTGTCTGGTGATACGTGTTTCACATGAACTGTAGGCAGGACTGCTGAGTGGCCTTGTTACCTGACTTGCATCAGAGGCACATTCTCCTCTGCTGATACTGTTTACAAAAAGAACTTGAGAGAACATTGAAACTCAGAATACATGCTTTGACCTTTTTTTCTTTTTACCTAAAACACTGAGAGAACTAATTAAATACTTGGATAATTGAGACTTACAGATAATGATTTTGAAAAGACAAATATAATGAAAAATTATTACCCTTAAAGTAATGAGGGGACACTTCTGAAATCAGGTCAGATTAAATTAACCTGTTTATGATCACAGTTCATCACTTTTATTTTGGGAGAGACTCAGTATTCTAATATTGAAAGGGCTTAATAGCTACATTATATCTTAAAATTAAATCCTTTACTACTTTACAGCAGTGATATAAGAGTCTCAAATGTCTCCAGTACTGTGTATTTCTGGTCAGATAAATACATGAGGCACTCACTTAACATTGAGGAATACTTAACTCTTTCATCACCAGCATTTTGCTAAAAACTAATACTAGCTAATAAATTAAGATTTTGTAGTGATAACTATAACTATTCTTATATCATTATTAAAAGCTACAACGAAAAAAATTAGAGAGTATACAAGAGAACTTTACCCTGTCTTTATGTAGGCTGTGTGATGATGAATAATGAAAGAGTTAAATCTTCTCAAGAAGGTAAAGAAAAATGATACTCCTCAGAGACTGATTTGGGTTCTAAGCTTGAAAGAGGGGACTCCAAAGAAGGCAAGTTATCTGTACATGGGCAAAATGTTATCAGATACTCAGACCGGTTGAATGGTCAGAAGAGTTTTATTTCCGTGGAAGATAATGAGGTTCTGCCCACAGAAGTGGGAAGCCCTCTGATTCCGTGATGAAATCACACAACTAAGAGAGAAAACATTTACAGGCCAAAAGTCTGGCAACTATAACTCACTTCATGCACCTAACTCCTGCTAATTTCAAATACACGGGTTTTTTGCGTGTGCAACATCCTTCTTAAAAAATAAAAAATCATCGATGTTAAGCATCTATATGTCTTTGGGGACAAAAATGCCTGTTTAGCCACTTAAATATCACTAGCTTGACTGGTTTGGGGTTTTGTTTGGGGTGGGAGTTTTTTGATCATTTTTATTTCACTCCATCTAACAACCAGCAATTCCTATGGACACCAATGGGTTGACTGGTCTTTCTAAGCCAAATGTACTTTTGGTGTAAAGCTACAATTGTTAGTGAAGATGTATTGCTGAACACATCTCAGCTGGACCTGCAGATGCTCTCAGCATCTTAAAAAAATATAATAAGACTAATAAAATTAAAACCAGGAAATTGTGGATGTAAGGACCTAATCTACACACCTAAATCAAAGTTATCTTTATTTTAGCTCTTCCTACACAGTCAGGTAGGTATTGATTTATCTTTAGCAGAACAGAAGTTGGTACTTCACAGTCACACATAAGGAAGTGTCCTTGTAACAATTTCACAATCCAAAAGCAGTATACCAGATCAATAAGCAATGCAGACCATTAATCTCTCTAATCAGGATTGTTTAGACTTACTCTAATAAAACCATTAATAATACCAATAATGACAACTAGTTGGAAGAAAAAAGCCTTGTGAAGTCAGGACATACTGAACATTACCATAAAAAATAACATTTTCAAAACAGTTAATGAAATAAAGCTAGACAGAATAATACAGCAGTTTGCTTATGTACATATATAACAATCAGTTCTCTAAATTCTGTCCTTATAGTGACTACGTTTTACTTCTGGGGAAAATCCATACATAAACTAGCACAAATAGAAAAGTCATGCTTCAGCTATATGTTATACATTCAACTTCTTTAAAGATTCAGGGAAGTTATTTGGAAATCATCGATAATATTGGCATCACCCAAGTGTTTCTTGCACTGGTAAGGTAAACAATATGAAAATTACCAATTAATTTTAGAAGTCTCAACTGCTTCTGAAGAAGATAAATGTGTCTATGTTTTTAACTATTCCTGAAACTCATCAAGAAGACCCATAGCAACTACAACCCTTTCTTACAAAACCAGTATGAGAACTGTTACTCAAATGAGTCTGCAATTCCTCTCACAACCAAAGATTTAATAATTTAACTATAAAATTTTTCCTTTCAACACAGGAAAATTGTTTGGTCATCTCTCTCCATTCCTACTCCCAGATTACCGAAATACTTTGTCATGACCATACGTCAAACAATTACTAAAGACATTTTTTTTTCAATGTGAGTCCCAGTTGCTTTTTATGGAGGGGTTGGGGGGAGTGACTATTTTGGGGATAGGAGAGACACAAATATGCCCAAGTCAAACTCATCTCTAATTGCAATCTAGTAAAATTTTACGTTCGGCAAGCATGACTTTGCCACAGTCCCCGTAGGACAATGCAGTAAATACAGAATCAGACCACTTACATTTTCTGTTCAATTTTCTTCAGCATACATACTGTGCTGTGAAGGATCTTACCTTTTCTTTAAGTCTTTTGCATTTTCATTACAAAATTTATGCTGTCTGTAAGTGTTTATTGCATTTAAAGAAAAAATGATGACTTGTGGTAGCAAATTTCATTACTATCTTTCCTGTACTTTCTGGGTGAGCTTAGTCTTAGGCAAGATGCAACAATGTAATCTAATGATTCTCAGCAAAACTCCAACCAAAACTTCCCTTGCCATTGTCACACTAATAAAAAAACCCTCCATGTAACTTTAAATTGAAGATGTAACAATGTATCCAACACAAGAACAGCCAAAAAATCTGAAAACCTCACTAAAAGACAGAAAACTAACAAGCTAAAGAAAGGTATTTTTCCATGCTCTAACATTGAAAAAAATAAAATAAATATATGAACCTTGCTTTTCTTGTGATGTATTTTTGAAATGACCTTTCAGTTAGCCATTGTCATTAAGACAATAACAAGGTTAATGTACTCAGTGATTGATTTTATTTTTGCACGCAAGCCAAAATGATAGCACCTTCTAAAAAGGAGCTTATGAGATACACATGAAACATTCAAAAGACTGGTACAGACACTTGGGAAACAGGAAGAAACAGTGACACATATACCAACAAGTATAATAAACTAGCAGAAACTTTACAAGAGTTTTGAAAAAATCAGTGAGGCTGATTTGCAAATATTTAGATGCAACTTTTCCAATACAAAAACAGCACTGAAGAAAGGACAAAGGTTCTTATCTGAAATTAAATGAACAGGTTGGCATCAAAAGTGGAATAGGAATGAACCCTTAGAGGGTAAATGAGTGATACAGTTATTTGTATTCTCCTTAAGTGCTTTGTTTCACAGGTTATATAAACTGAAGGGTGGGAAAAGAAAAAGAGGCTGTCAGAAAATTGTTATCATTTACTTTGATTGGCTTCCTCAGCTAACCAGCACTATCTGGGTGAAGCCTCTGCCAGCTCACAGCCACCCAAAGTTCGTGGCCAGATCTTCCATAATCTGATCAAGTGACTGCCCAGGGCTAATAAGATGGATCTGAAGTGTTCAATGCCAGCAAGCTCAAGGCACAGCTGCCACAGCTACCTCAAATGGCATTGTATCCATTCCAAATGAGAGCAATGATAGAAAAAAAAACATGCTGAATGCTCTTTCTGGATGAAAAAAAACCTCCACTCAAACCTCCTTATAAGAAATCACAGAAAAAATTACTGTCCACCCTATGCTACCTTCAGAATCTTTTACAGATAAGTTCTGTTAAATTATTATTTCAATTTATCCACAGAATCACAAAAAGGTTGAGGTAAGAAGGTACTTTTGGAGATCATCAAGTCCAACCTCCTGGTCAGAGCAGGCTCAGCTAGAACAAGTGGCTCAAGGCCATATCCAAGTGAGTTTCAAGTTATCTGCAAAGACAGAGGCTTGATAACCTCTCCGGGCAACCTGTTAAAATTGTATGACCATCCCCACTGAAAAAAAGCTTTATCTTATGTTTAATTGGAATTGCCTGTATTTTGCGGCTCTTGGCTAGAGTCACTCTAGAATATCTATGTCTCTCTTATGCAAGGGAACCCAAAACTGGATGAAACACCCCAGATACGTCTCACAAGTGCTCAGCTGGCAGCACTTTTCCTGACACTTTCTAGAAGGCTCTTGGCCTTTACTGCAAGGACACACTGCTGGCTGATGTTCACTTGGAGTCCACCAGGATCCCAGGGCCTTTTCTACAAAGCTGTTTTGTAGATGATCAGTCCCAGTTTATACCAGTGCATAGAATTATTTTTTCCAGGTGGGCACCTTTGCATTTCCCTTTGTTGAACTTCATGAGATTTCCATCAGACCATTTCTCCAGCCTGTTGAGGTCCATCTGGATGGCAGCACAACCCTCCAATGTATCACCCAAGTTCTCCCAGTTTTGTAGCACCTGCAAACTTGCTGAGGGTACACTCCACTCAAATCACCCAGACTATTAATAAAGAGGTTAAACTGTATTGGCTCCAGGACCCCCCTGGGGTACAAAACTAGTGACTGGACTCCAGTCTGGGCCGGATTTCACACTGCTAAACACCACCTTTTGGGTCTGGCCATTCTGACAAGTTTCAGTCCACTTCACCATCCACTTATTTAGTCCACCATTTTGTCTATGAGGATGTCCTTGGAAACAGCTTGTAAAGCCTCACCAGAGGAAGGATAAACAGCATCCATTCTTCTACCCTTGTCTTCTAACCAGTCATCTCATTGTAAAAGGTTGTCAAGCTAGTCAAGCCCAGTGTGCTCTTTGTAAACGTATGCTGACTGCTCCCAGTCTCCTTTTGGTCCTTCACATGTTTAATAATGGTTTCTAAGAGGACTTGCTCCCGCATTTTCACAGGGATTGAGGTAAAGGTGACCAGCCTGTAGCTCCCCAGATCCTTCTTCTTCTTCCCCTTCATGAAGACTGTGGTTATATTTGCTTTCTTCCAGTCCTTACAAATCTTCCTCAATCACCGTGACTCTTGGAAGATCATTGAGAGCTAATTTTCTGGGATGTCAGTTTTGTGGTATGGATACTCAGTGTAAATCACTGTCCCTCACAAAAGCGTCTCCCTCCAAAAATTTACACACATATTTAGGTTGCATCGCAACAACTTCATTCTAAGTATGTGCATGGATTCCTAAATTCGCATCAAAACGTTTAATTTGTTTATAATTGTAATCCTTCTAAACCTTTTCAGGCTCACTTCTTCATGGTTTATGTGTCAGTGTTTATGAAATAGTTATTTTTAGTTAAAGGTTTTTGGCAGAGTGGTCAGTTGTTAAATAGATTAATTTACTCATTACCATTTAATGTTAAGCACTTCATAGAAACTGATTTGAGATACTTTAAGCCACTCAGTTATCTACAAATAAATCATTTTTAAGCATACATGCAAAACTGTATGAGGAGTCTATGGTGACAAAGAAATTATAACAAATACATCTCAGACTTTTTGGAAGAATAAGCTGTTTCTGAATTCCTCGGTTTTCTGAACTGTAGAGAAATTAATGCAGTCACTGTCCCTTAAAAAACAAAACTAAAACAAAAAACTTGCTTTGCTTATGAAGTTACAGCTAAAAACCTATATGAGAGTCTCAAAAACAGTTGAACTTCTACAAAGCATTTCCCATGTACTATGCAATAAATTACACAAACACACACACACAAAAATATGAAAAATCTGGCCCTCAGAAACTGCTGGAAATAACCTTAAGAACATGACTGCTCTCAAGGGGTGTCGTCTTTCTCCACATGACATTTTACTGATCATGTGCTACACTCGATTCCTCACTAGGCTTTTCATGAACCTACTTTTTTTGATGTCTAATTCTTCCACTGCTTGAAAGACCACAGCAATCTTCTTCAGTCAGCTGCCTTTTTAGTGGTATTCCAGATGAATACTGTATCATCTGTATATGATCTCTGTTGTCCAGGAAAAAACTAATTTAATATAAAAAGTATGCAATACTAGCTAGAATTCTGCATTCAGATTACATTTTTAAATAAGTTTCCTGATTTAATCATTGACAATGAGATTTTGTAAAGTATTGCTCCCAACTTCTTGTTGTTGACATTTTATTAATGTAATAAATGTCTTCTCTGTTCGCCTTTCTCTGGAAAAGAATATTAGTACAAAGGAATCTTTATGTTCATTAAGAAGGCTTCATGTTGGCTTTCTCCACCTCAGAGATGTAAGGCTCGATTTTTAATTTGTTTTTATCTTATAAAGCTAATGAATTGCACACAACTATTTTTAGGAGACTGGAAAGGAGCAAAACCCTTATAACAAAAAATATTTTGATTTGGTTATCTATCAAGAAGCTATTTTTGTTGGCTCACATGTATTAATTAATTAGCAATACTTAGATTTTGTTTACCATATATATGCACACACAATTTCTGAGCAAAATAACTTAAATCACTTAAAAATAACTTTTAATAAAGCAGTCCCTCATTGTTATCATAGTTGGTCCTGATAAGAAGCATTGTATACAAATCCTACTGTGCCTGTTAATCTAGAGAGGTAACACAAACTGCAATTTTTTTCAACCCCATTTTTTGATGTTAAAAGCTCTTCAAAGACAGATAATAAACAGTTTGCCTTAAATGACTACTAACCTTGGTTTGTATGAATCTGCCAAGATATCACCCAAGCTATAGCTGTAATTTTTCTCATACAGATTTACATCAGAGAATTGCAACCAGAAAGTTATAGTTTAAAATTTCAAACAAGTAAAATAAAGTCAAACAAATAAAATAAAATACTTATTGCAACATTAGGCATGAAATTCTGGAATTTGCTGCCAATGGCAGTACCACAGACACTACTAGAGAAGAGAGAGCAAATTAAGGACAGCAGATACATACACTTACACAAATGCAAATATAGTCAGGGATATATCCCCCTGACAAAACAGGGAAAACAACAGACCTCAAAAAGCTGACAGGCTCTCTCGTACCCTTTCCAACAAGTATAATTTTTAACTACAGTTAGAAATACACTACTATGCTAAAAGGATTATTAGTCTGATGCAGGAGATTTTATATGATCTGCTATCCAAGACATCTAGTCTTCTCTAAAGGGATTTCTGCTCACAGACACATTGTCTTCATGTCAGCTGAAGTTCTTTATGCCTGCAGTTCACTCTGTCTCTTGTTATGCAGAAACATCAACTGTACTTTAACTTCTTTTCTTGTGATCCTCTACTTGTATCCATCACCCTCTGTATTGGCAGCCTGCTTTTCAGGTTTTCATGTCAGACAGGTATTTGAACACATCATGTTTCTATGTGGTATCCTCTCTTCCTTCCTCCAATTTGTCTACAATCCTACTGTTTCCACCTGAGAACTCTAATGCTCAGGTACATTCTGCCACCAGTTCAGGTCATATCATGCATATACAGATGTTATCAGAAATCTCATTAGCAGTACACATTGGCAGCTTCTACACCCAGTCATCTTTGTTTTCTCCTTCAATGCAAAGGTCATCTCTGTGCCATTTCAGACACTATCAGCACCTCTCCCTAGTCCCCAGCTCAAAAGTCAAGGACTTGTTTCTCTCTCATTAAAGAGTTTGTACCATCCCCTCCTTTTTGTTCTGCTCCTACATCTACTACTCATTCCTGTACTTTAGGGATTTATTGAACAAGTTCCAAAAGTGAAATAACTTGCTGCATTGAGTCTGATAATATGTATTCTATGAAACATTAGGAAGATTTCCGTGATACTTTTTATTGTTAGTTTCAATTTCTTATTGGAGCTTCTTATTGTATGCAGAATGCTTTCTCTGCCCTGTTTTGATCAAGACGTATGGTAGCCTTTTCCATGGCTTTTTAGATGAAGTTTCTTAAGGGAATTAAGCTTTATGTAATTCTGTGATTCTTCCTTTCAACCAGCAGATGCTCCTCTCTGTCACCACCTCATCTTTCCACCTGTTAGTTAATTTAATTGAAGTACTGAAAATTTCAAGGATATTTTGTTTCTACAGGATAGGCAACTACTAGAAGATGGATAAAATAAGAGACACCCAAACTCCTGATAATTACAAAATCATATTAAATTATAAACAAGCATCACATGCTGTGCCACAATACTATATTGTGCTTATATGTGTGGGAAATCACCATACCATAACTTTGAATTAGTCACAGCACATATTGTCACTTGCCTAGAAAGAATGATTGCCATTGGGATATATGAAAAAAAAAAATGACGTACAACAAAAGGAAATCAAGTTTCTGTAGCTCTGCTTCTCAGGGAACAGTGACTTTTTTTTCCTCTGTAATTTAAAAAAGATTGAAAGAAGATAATTCATGTTTGAAAAACAACTTGCTGCAATGGTAGTCACGACATTTTCCAAAATTAAATATCACTTTAATTTCAGATTTCCATGTTATGGATAGAAATGCGCCTTTTTTTCCCTGTTGAAAGAATTAACTTTCCCACAACAATGCTCTTTAAGTAATTTTTTACTGAACTTAAACAAGGTCAGCTCAAAGTATATGAGAAAGGAAAGAGAAAGGTAATGCTCTAGTTCTGTAGGGGGGAAAAAAAAGATTCTCTATCAAGTGGGGAGCTGCCTTGCCTGTGGGTTGGTGTAGTCTAGAGAGAGGATGGCAGCTGGATCAGAGGTTTTAGGGTTCATTACTGCACCACACATTTCTTGCCTACTGCAGCTGTCCATCGTTCATGCCATTGCAGGATACAGAAGACTGAGGATACAGGTGTTACAGTTTCTGTTTTAACAGCATTTCACAGAAAAATAGGCACTACAACATATGAAATTACAATTTAGAGCCATATACATTTCAATTTCTTTTGGATCTTGTCTGCATCAGAACTAGGAGGAAGGGGCGAAAACATTACTTAGGCAGTCTTTATTACTTCTACTGTGGACTCAACAGCCTAAGGTGTCTATAAAGCCTACTAGAAGCACAAGCACTGCAGCTGAAGCTTTCTTCTTTCTCTATATTTTAGGGATGACATCTGAAGAAGGATAATTTATTTTACATATGCTACAAGGTTATTAAAGGAAAACCAACCCATGGTACATACAAACAGAGGCCTAAAATGACACCTTTCATGAGAGATTTTAACGAGGATTGTTTTTTCTTTTGAGTCTATTATGAGAAGACTACTGTCTTAAAAAAAAGAAAAGAAAAAATAAAAACGTATCAAACTCTCCTATACATGCAGTCACTCATTTACTAAGCTTTAAACATTAGAAGATAAAGTGCTTATTTTCGTAAGAATATGATTAGTGGTTTCAGTTTCATCTGAAAATTATGCTAACCCAAAAATGATAGAATATGCAATGCAAAGAAAAATGCAGCAGCACTGTTCTACCCTACTTTTTGTAAAAAAAAAAAAATCATGTAAATGAGCTGTTCTATTTAATTGCAACCACTAGGTGGCAAAGTTAGCCAAAGAACTATTACCAGTAACAATACTTCAAACTTCACTGTATGTCTATATTTGAATATAAAAAGCTTATTTTAAAAAATTACATGGAAAATAAAAAGCGTAAAGTTATAAAAATTCAGTAATCATAAATGTATTTTATGACATTATCTGCAAATATTATTGAACTACTTCATCAACTATTAAAACTCTTAAAATAGAAGAAGGTAAAATAATTTCACCAAATATTCTTGAAATTATATAGAGAAATTACTGCACTGGCAGCAATAAAGATACTGATTACAGATTTTAAGTTTAGAAAAGAATATGTATTAACACATATGCTGTCTTCTGACTTGACAGTAGGCACAGTAATGCTATCTTTTGACTACGTAAGACACAGTACTCCTTATGTCTCTTGACATAAAAGCTGCTTTTCTTCCTTTCAAACCAGCACAGTCAAACTCTCCATCTGGTTGAATTTCAGAAAATACTTTAGAAAGACAGGCAGTCTTTTAACCTTTTCTTGTACTACTTTATTCTCGCTGACCTTTTCTGGCTAGTTCTTAATTTTTTCTTTTTATTTCAGCGCATCTGCTTGTTGATTCATGCTGTAAGTTAAATTCCAAGCTGTCTATGCCTACACATCCTAATGTACTAGAGTCAGTGGTACCTCCAATGTGGGTAATCACGACATTAAATGCACTTTAGTTGATCCACAAACTCTCTGCAAATATACTGCAAAGCAAAGCCCACCTGACTCATCTGTAACTCATGTTAAAGGATTCTGGAAGAAGAGCTTTTCTGTCCCACAGTCCCCACAGAACTATTCACAAAATTAGTCTTTTCTTCTATTAAAAAAAAAACAACAAACCCCACAAAAAACAACAAAACCCTCTCAAAAACAAAACCTAAAATGACCAACCGAACAAAAAAGCACACCATGAACCAGGAGCATGAAGTCCTCAAAGACTGCACACTCAGAAGGATCCTGGCTTGTTTTCTTATGTTTCATGGAATAAATCTGCTTAGCTCCAAGATGGAAGTATGGTGAACTCCAAAGTCAAGGTCTTTTAGCCTGACTAAACTACTTAACCAGTCAGAAAGTTATAAACTTACTGTATTGAGTGTATTGAGTGCATGTGCTAATGGTAAGCTCTTGTCATATCAAGCTCTTTACATGCAGCCACGGGGGCTACAGCATCACACTGCCAAGGGAGGGAGACTGGAGAGAAGATCGAGTGTGAGCATCAGGGGAGAGACAACCACTGCAGACACTAAATGTTTGACAATTTTGATCATATTCTTTCTGGTAAAGGGGAAAGAGCTAATGCTGAGTATCTATACTATTTAATTTGCATTTTCTTTTAAGTGACAGTCATTAAAAAACATCCCGCTCAGAATGAGGAGGAAAGAAAACAGAAGAAGCCAGACCAAGAACGAGTCATTCCAAAGCAATGAGCAAGGCCCATTTGGAAAGTTACCAGCTACACGCAGCAGATGTGGAATGTATTTTTGCTCAGTAGCATCCACTCCCATTCCTAGATGTGTGTCATTTAACATGTCAGTAAACTGCTGATCACAGTGACTCAGCTATAAAATCTATGAGCTTCTGTGTCATAGAAGAGGTTAACAGCCAGAACCACACTGAGTTTTTAACCTAAACTGCTGCATTTCTCTATGCAGAGCACAATGTGAAGAGGGAGGAGGGGACGATAAAGGAGGGGGGAAAAAAAAGGTACCTGCTAAGGCCATTTTAGCACTTCAACTTCTGTAGCACATGAGAGACAGAGCAAGGTCTTCTCATAGCTACCTTTGTTTTTCAGTCCCCAAAAATGCAGGAGTCTGCTGACAGGTCACTTGAAAGCAGCTTAAAATAATGACCCCAGTGAGGGCACAGCGTGAACCCCCCATCTCAGGAGGGCTTCAAATCACTCACTGGCACCCTTATAAGATATAGGGTTCATCACACATTTCCAATGGGGCATAATCTTGCAAATCTTTTTGACAGAAAATCTTCCCTGGGGAAACATGGCATCATCAAAACACACCTGGACATAGTACACTGAGTCCAGCCAAGGGCCATGAAGGTCATTAAAGGCTTGAAGCACCTTATATAAAAGAAGAGAGAGAAAGTTGGTAATGTTCAGTCTGGAGAAGAGAAGGTTCAGGTAAACTTTAACCGTATGTTTACAACATACCAAAGGGACATCATAAAGAGCACCACCTATGCAGTGAAGCCCCATGACAGGATAAGAGGCAATGGGCACAAACTGAACTACAGACAATTCCAACTAAATATTAGAAAACTATTTTATAGTGAGGGTGGTCAAGCACTTTTAAGAGGTTTCCTGGAGAGACCATGTAGTCTCCATCCTGGGGTATACTCAAAACCCTTTTGACATGGCCCTGAGCAACCACCTCTAGCTAAGCCTGTTCTGAGCAAAGCACCGGACTCAATGATCTCCAGTGATACCTTCCTACTTCAGCCATTCTCTGATTCCATAAACACTAAATACATGTCCTAGTTCAGCAGGTGAGACCAGTTGTCACTGTGGGTGGGGGGACCAAAGCTATGTATTCTACCCCCATCTATTCATTCCCAAGGTCAATGGCCCATTTGCAGCAGCTTCCCAGGGAGTCGTTAGCACCTCCCCTCCCAGCCTGAGGGGGCGTAGGTGCTAATGGGCCATCAACAGTCCAAAAATAGCCCATGACTCACAGAGTTAATCACCCATTGTGTGAGTCCCCGCCCCAGGGGAGGGACTGGATGCTCCCTGAGGGTACAAAAAGGGGTAGGTAAGAAGACCTGGGGACCCTTTTGTTGGACCCAGAGGAGCAGCAGGACCTTGACAGGAGGAGACCACCACTCCGGACCAGACTACAGCCATCACCTGCACCAACAGGTTTTTTCACTTCTTTTTGCTTTGGACTTGGGGGAACCACACAGGTCTCACACAAGGGCTAACAAACCCCTTTGGGTTTGTACCCCAGGGCACTGGGTTACACAGCTGGATTCTGGGAGTTGACAGCAATTCCCCTTCTCGTCAGGGTATTTACTGTATTATTATTATTAAATTGTGGCTCTGACTCATAATCTCTCTTGTGTTGAGTTCATTTCTCCTGCTGGTTTACCTCTAAACCAGCACAATACACAAAAAATCCACAGAATTTTACCTAAACTTAACTTGCAGCAGTTTGGTTGCTTAAAGAAAGAATTTATACTCTCCATTGCTTATACCACTTAATGTTCAGCTTTTAAAAAACAACAGGAAAGTAATGCTCTACCACTTTTGTACTGTAAGAAAGGGCATAACCAGTTTAATTTTTATTGAAAAGAATTCTGCTTTTCTAAATCTGTCCTTACTGCTAACCATAGAAGCAATGGTTTCAAAAGATAATTACATGATGCTTTACAGTTGTTTTGTGCAGCTTTTATAGATAGTAAGACAACACTGGAAAGTTGCAAGAATGTTCTCCAATTAAAAAGTACAGTATTAAAAAAACCAACCAAACAAAAAGAAAACATAACAGAACTTTCCTTTTACAGCAGTCTCGCTATCTTCCAAAGACTTCTTCAAATATTTCCTCCATAATTAGCAATTTTTTTTTTTTGCTCTTGGAAAACAGCTAATACATTTCTACTGAATTGTGTTGTTATTGACTGGCAAACCATAAAATAAGGAAAGAATAAGTTCAAATGCAAAATGAATCACACTTTTAAGAAGTTCAGAGTACTCAGTGAAATTCCCTGACAGTTCTTTCTTACAAAACAAACAAACAAAAACTCCACTTTTAAAAAAATATATCACAGCTTATTCTAAAAAAAACCCTTTCCTAGGAAAATAAATCTAGTGCAGTAAAAGCAGCTGGTGTAATATGAAGTGGATTTTCTGCAGATGATGGGCAATATTTCACTATTTCCAAACAAACAGAAGTAAATTAACAATTGCCTTTTAAACTGGTTTCCTAATATAACAAAAATCATGTTGTTTGTTATATATGTTTGTTATAAACAACTCTTTGTGTTGATAATATCTGACTGAGGGAGAACCTCACTTAACATTATTTCCTACAGATTTGCTTAAATGAGTAGCTAAGTAAAAAGAAACTGTAGTTTCTGTAGGAAAACTGAGGGATAAACATGGCTACTATTACATAGCGGGTTTCAGTTTTGGACGAAATGTCTTAGAAACTAAGGCTAAATATATTTGAATAGATTTTGAAATAGCAAAATAAATCCTATTTTATTATTGAAATTTCAGCACACTTCATTAAAGTAATTCAAAACATTCTTTCTTCTCCAACCTGACCGAGGACCCAAAAAGGATGTCTAAATTATGCAACAGTAAGTGAAAATAAACACATTACTCCCGGTTTTGCAGCACCCTCTGGGCTTTGCCAGTCTCTGTGGGGATGTGGATTTCCCAACCCCTGGCTCCAGGGGCAGCTATAATACCCCAGACCATAAAAGTCCAGAGGCACTGGAGCTCCAAGGCTGGAGCTATCAGAGAGGAGGCAAAAAGAAGAAAGACTTAAGTTATGTAACCATAAGTTACACCTTTGACACCTCCTTGGCTCTGCCAAATCAAAAGCTTTTCCCAAATTAGCATTTTGCAAGCAAAACCCAATTGAATCAGAAGACCCCAAGCTTCATCCTAGCAAATATACCCAATGGCAACCAAGATAGCTACAAGGATGTCATTAAAATATCACAATAGTCAGGCTGAGTATGTTTGTCTGGAGTTGGCAATGCTCCCAAAGTTTCTATAAACCTTACCACAGACTCTAGGGGTGAAGGTTGGGAGGCAGGAAAAAAAAGAGAGGGAGAGAGAAGGATACACAGCTGACAGTGACCTATTAGGTAGGAATTTTAAGGGATAACTGGATTAAAAGTAGAAGAAAAAGAGGCAGTGCTTGAAGCATAGCAGTAAGCTGCAGCAAAGTTTGGACTGGTTCCATAGCAGAGAAGGGTAAACTGGGTAACTCAGATGAAAACAGACTTCTTTTTTTTTTTTTTTTAAAGAGACTCAAATATTTCTCCCCATTTTATTTTGGGCACTTTCAAAGCAACTCAAATCAAGCACCTTAGAGTTCTTCAGTGTCCAAAAAAGGATGCGGCATGTGAATGAACAAGAATTTCCAGATGGCACATCTTATGAACTCAAATAAGGCATCCCTGGGGTATTAACTAATGAAATCTCTACTTCCTCGAGCTACTTGTTGCTTAGAAGAATTCAGATGGCACCAGAGCGTTTCACTGGAAATGAAAACATTTTAAACCTCACAGTCCTACTTCGCTTGAAACCTGATGTGGTGTCAGGAAGCCCTTGTCTCCTGAGACAGACTGCATACATGACAACTCAAGTCTAATCTTGACTTCTCTGTTTGTATGGTATACTGTTTTGGCAACAGAGTGATTAGAAGTTCAAACAGGCTGGAATGAGGGAAGAGTAGCAGAACATGGACTGCAGGTTTCATAGCCACGTAATGTATATATGATAAAGAACACAGCACACTATTGTGAAATGCAGCAGGTCACTATAGTGTTTTTTTTCTCCTAGAGGCATAATCAAGTCAAAAATTGCTACCAGTTGCAAACAAAAGTACGATATAGAAAGTAAACTGTAGTGCTATGTGCTAATACAATTTCTCATACATGTCACTTTGAATCCTAAATGGTTATAACGCTAGACATGAAGTGATGACTAAAATAACTGACAAATGGCAGCTCCATTCTGAGAAGGAACAAGAGCAAATAACTAAAACGGTGACAGAATTCAAAAGATGTCATGCATAAAACAATTTTTGGACTGTTACAGATTAATAAAGCAAATTGGTTTACAGTAAAAGGAAAAAATCAGTTTGTTTACACAGATATGAACAGCTCAGGAAATACTATATTAAGAATCCCAAACCTTTTGCTTGCTCTATAATGGAATGTTTAGGTTCTGTATTCTTAAACAACTTAATAAAAACAATAAAAATATGGTCGTCTTGGAAAACAAAAACTTTGTTTCAAAGCCAGAACTTAAACTTCCTTGCACCAACTTTACTAATTTAAATCGTAGCTTAATATCCTTCAGGGCCCTGCCGGCAGCCAGCTGGAATGCTTTCCCACTGCCCAGCACCTCCTCCCCAGGGAAAGACCCGGAATTGGCATCAGCATCATTCACATACGAGCAAACACAGGCCCCTTCCCATACCCGCCCAGCAGTCTGGCCTGGATGGGAAGTGACTACCAAGCTGACAGGAGAGATGGGGATGCAGACATCTCCTCCTGACTGTGGGCTGCTCAGAGCAGTCCCTGGCATTGCTGCACCCCTGCTAAAGTCTGCAGCAGTTTCAGAACTGGGATCTGCTCCTGGAGCAGATGGTCTAGTTTTCCCTGCTTTAAATTGTTCCTGGCAGAAAGCTTGGGGTGGCCCAAGAATATCTAATTCCAGTGTATTCAACACCACCACTGAATTTGGTCATGAATGGTTAAAAATGGCAAAGAGAGGCCAGCACACCCTTTCACACTTCAGTGCCACACCTGAGTGCTGGTATTTCTATCTCTGCTTCACGAAAATCCACAGAGAACAAATTGTTATGCAAAAAAGATGTTCTGCTACCCTCTCCAGTCTCTCACCTACTCTTCACAATGCATACAAATCTTAACTTCTGCTAATTCAGGAATGACTACCCTTTTTTAAGGACAGTCTCTTCAAAACACGTATGCCATAGCTCTTTTAAAAAGCAATGCTGTGCTTTCGCTCATTTCATCACCATTTTACTATGTCACTGTAAGCAGTTACATAAGTCTTGCTTTCTCTCATCCCTTCACAACATCCACTCTTTTTAGGACTTCTCCTCTTACAAAAGAGATGATTATTATAGTTAGGCTTGACCAAATTTTCTTCACATATTACAGAGGGCAGAAGTTAGGTGCCACCTAATTGCATGCCATAATTAATGCACTTTGTAAATAGGACTAAAAGACAAAAATAACCTTCCAGGACCAATCTTATACCCTCACTGTTTTTCCCCAGAGGATCCAAAGTATAGATTACTTCATTTATAAAATAGTTGATTTAGACTATATCTGCATATTGCTTTGGCTATGACAGAGCACATAGATTATACTAGCAAAGAGTATAGCTGCATTCAGATCACCTACTGTAGATGTGTTCCTGCGTAACATCAGGTATGCTAAGTCTTGGCACTTGGTAACAGGCTAAGCACCATTACCATGTGGCACAAACCAAATGCTTCCTCCTGGATGATTACTAACTTGGTTTCATTCACAGATGAAATGATTCAGAAGGATTTGCCCCAAATTCTATTCGTCCAGGATCACAGAAACGGGCAAGTCTGTACATCTTAGGCTTAGCCACACCCTCCAGCTTGTCCCTAATGTGGCAACAATAATTGACAATATAGTGAGCTTATTTTTAAAAGAAACAGACATTAACAAACCCACAACATTCAGAAGGGGAAATAATAAAATATTGTAGAACTTTACATTATTACAACAGGGATTGAAACCAATTCTGAATTTACAGCTTTTCTCTTTTGAAACACATGTGGTTCCTAAAGTGAGTACAAACAATCAATATAAAAATTGTTTTGCATACCTCCCTGTTCTCATAATCATTTCATAGGGAGAAAATGCCAAAAAGACTAAAGCAAAATAAAGGAGAAGCTAAAATCTGTACATTAGTCTATTCCATGATCTTCACCTCCAGAAAAGTAAGCAGGGTAAAAGGGAGATAGGAAGAAAGACTCCAACACTTCAACATTTTGAGCAGCTTGACACTTCTGCAGGGTAAGTGAAAGAGAATGTGCCTCGTACACACTAAGTCGTCACTTCCTTCAGCACAATTAACAACAAAAGTGACAATGTTAAGGAAGTGGCAAACAGGTCCACACTGCAGAGAAAGATGCTTCTCATGAAAAAGAAAGACATTTCTTAACACAGTCCTGTATCTTAGAATAACCAAGAACATTACTTGGCATCAATGACTCATGGAGATGAGTATCTATTACACCGTTCACAGATGTCACATTGTTGTCATTGCATTCATCATAAGGACAGCAACCTTCTGGTGCAGCAGCAACTTTCAACTCACTGACAGACTTACCTTTTCAGTACCGAACTACCTTGACAAAGAACAGAGAAAACAAACCTACAATTACAATTCCAACCCTGAAGGACTTTTTTTCCTTTTCTCCTTTCCCCTTCAGATGGCATGGGACTTTTCTTCCACCAAGCAAAATGATAGCTGCAGCAATTAACTATATTCACAGTATAGGAAAACGTTTTATACAGCTGCTGCCACACACACAATAGGCATGGAATGGTTTGGCACCAAACAAAGGAGGAGGCAGTTTTCTCGTGAATGAAGAAATTAGTTGTCGAGCACGTTTAAGGACTTACTGTTTGAATTTATATTGTGCTGCAGTAAATCATGTAGATTTAATTGCCACTAGGAATCTGAACACTATATTCACTATTTTTGTTAAAATACNATTATTTATAACACTTGATAATTTTCACTGCTCCCGACTGTGCAAAGTACTCTTAAGGAACAAAAAACCAGAGCAAACTACGTGTTCCAAAGAGATTGCAATGTAATTTTTAGAAATAGTACAAAGGGTAAAACAAAAACAAAACAAAAAAAAAAGCATGGGGACAGAAGGAAGACATTAGTACAATCAACCAGAAATCTATCACTAATAATAAATAAAACATATTAATCA
>VWZD01006864.1:68723-104612 GCA_013396695.1 Sakesphorus luctuosus
CTGACAGACTTACCTTTTCAGTACCGAACTACCTTGACAAAGAACAGAGAAAACAAACCTACAATTACAATTCCAACCCTGAAGGACTTTTTTTCCTTTTCTCCTTTCCCCTTCAGATGGCATGGGACTTTTCTTCCACCAAGCAAAATGATAGCTGCAGCAATTAACTATATTCACAGTATAGGAAAACGTTTTATACAGCTGCTGCCACACACACAGTAGGCATGGAATGGTTTGGCACCAAACAAAGGAGGAGGCAGTTTTCTCTTGAATGAAGAAATTAGTTGTCGAGCACGTTTAAGGACTTACTGTTTGAATTTATATTGTGCTGCAGCAAATCATGTAGATTTAATTGCCACTAGGAATCTGAACACTATATTCACTATTTTTGTTAAAATACAGCAAAGCAAGTTTTGCTTCCTGCAAGTTTGATTTGGTATTTAGTTCTGTGTGCTATATCTTACACAAAAATTGTAAAAGCTGAGCAATGGTAGAGATCTTAACTTTAGTCCAAAATGGTTTGCGAATTTTGGAAGAAAACAAGTAAGCCTATTTTTCCTTTCCCTTTTTTNTGGGGACAGAAGGAAGACATTAGTACAATCAACCAGAAATCTATCACTAATAATAAATAAAACATATTAATCAGGAAACTAATATAAAGGCTTTTCAGCTAACATTCACAGCATGCAGAGCCATTAAAAGTCATTTCCACTCTCAGAAGCAAATGATGGATTTAGATCTACAACCACTTTCAGCAAATATGCAATAAGCTTGTAATTTCAGGAGCAGCTTCATTCCATTTTGACTCAACTCTTCAAAGGAGAAACTTTCACTTCTAGAAATACAAGTACACCCAATATCCATGCCACATCTAGTCTCAGGAAACATCATCACCATCCATCCATCATGGCTTGGCTTCCCGAACAAAGATTTGGGAAGTGCTTTCCCCACGTGGGTGTGCCCTTCGAGTCTGTGCAGTGGATTTTTTAGGTGAGGCTCCGTGTGCACAGAACTGGCCCCACCCTTTAACTCCTAAGGTTCATCTGCCACGGCCAAGCGACCTGGGACGGTGACGGAAACAACTGTAAAAGAAACCTACCTCCACAGTTCATTACAAAGCACTACGACACCAAACTTTAAGCATCTCTTAAAGAGAAAAAAATCCCTGCAGTACTGGTAATATTTTTCCTACAGTAAACACTGACGTAAACCCCACAAGTCACATGGGCATGATTTTGTGGGTTTGCTCTTAAGGTACTATTTTGAGTCTATCCTTTCTTCAAGAGGAAGAAAAAGAAAAAAGAATCGAGGCTGGTCCCATGCTAATTTGCAACCAGACACTAGATGTCTCTCCCTGAAGTGGCAATAACAAGCTTTTGCTCCTCTTCTGACCCCACAGAGACACCCTGCAGTCCTACTCCAGCTTTACAGAAATTTTCTGTTTCTTTTTTAAAAGCAAGTACAGCTCATCACAATCGCAGAAGTAAGAGCTGTCTCATTTTTGCTGAAGAGGGATTAAGAGAGGCAGAAAGACAGTTAGAAATGCAACAGCTTTCCTTAAGGTATAAAGGAGATCTCTGTAAGAAGTAGTCTTGTACATAAACCCTACAGAGTACACGCTTAAAAAATACTTTAATGATTTTTCTCGGGTCTTAGGTGTTTTAACAAGTCACTTAAGAATTATAATAGCAAAACCAGGCTCAATCTGTAAGAAATAAATGAAAAATACTTTATCCATAATTAAAGACTATCCAGTTGCTACATAACTACATTGAGTAAAAACTATACTCAGAATTATCATGACATGCCCGAAATGATATAGATAAATGCAGTCAATAATGCAGTCAATAACTGAAAATTATTTATGCCAGCATGGCGCAAGTGACATTTCCTGCTCAAAACACATCATATGTGACTTGGAAATAAACTGTGGCTTCTAGGGGTTATTATGATTTTTCTGTTATCCCTAGATAACAGTGAGACAAAGAAGCAACTAAGTCTGGGCTTACAAAATAAAACCTTAATGTTTTAAGAACAGTCTCTGAAATACATTTTATATGATACCAGATGCGTATCCATCTGCATGCTTACCTTCAATACTATTCACATGGACATATATTTTAAGACAAAGACTGATTTTGGAAACAGCCCAAACGACAACCACAGCACGGCAGTCTTAGTAGTGTCCTTTAAAACATAACTACTTAAAATGACAAAATTAATATACCTTGATGTTTCCAGATGTCAGATTCTCAATGCATCTTGGCTGACTAGGCTCAAATATCTAGATTAGACATCTTTCATTTTCATTAGATGTCACGCAACAATAACAACAAAAAGACTGAATGAAATAGAACAAAAACATGTTACCCTCCATTTCAATTTTGACTCTTACAGCAACAGCTTCAGATAGCTTTTCTCAATGCTATAGTGTCACGGGTGAACTAATATTTAATTAAGCAGACCAGTTAAACAAGACTTTAACTTTCAATATGAAAAATTATGCTGAAACGTGCACTACTTTACTGTTGACGGGTCTTCAATATAGTATTGGTTCTTTAATGAACCAATTCATCTTATCCTTTGTAAATATTGATAAAGTATTACCACAGCGAAAATCCATATTATTAGAATATCACAGGGCCCACACCCATGGTCCATAGAGACTGTGACAGACAGTTCCCTCTCTTTCAGCAGAGACCATATGTGAAATACAAACTCTGTGAATGCCATTTGTACACACGTGTGTTGGAAAGGGTGCAATTTAGAAGCCAGTTCCCACAACATGGCAAACATATCTCTCTTGCTTCCAAAGAATCAAGAATTGTGCATTGCACTCATAACTATGTGATCCAATGTTTCTCCAAGATGCAAAAATTCACTTTTTTTTTTAATAAAGGCATGAGACAAACCAGAAGTTTCCATTATTTGATTTTAAGCTCACTTAAGAACAAACAGAAAAAGAAGTGATTAAAAAAACCCACAAAACAACAGTAAGCTTAAATGCCATGACCATAGGTAACAGGCATATGTGATACTCAACTTCAGCACTGCAAATCAGATTAAGACAAAAATCCAATTCACCCCATTTAACTCCATGTATTTTTTACCTTGAAAAAAATCAAAACAAGATGAAATTCCTTTGGGAGACTATTTAATTTGCTGGATGTCTTCTGGGTGCTCAACGCTGTGGAGAGAAGACAGTCTAGGAGGTTTCTACAGCGTGTGGAAGATAAATTCCTGACAGCTGGTAAGCAAGCCTACCAGGGACAGTGCCCCACCTGTCCTGCTGTTTACGAACTGAGAAGGGCTGGGGGGACCTGTGGTGGTCAGAGTCCATCTCGGGCATAGCGACCACAAAACAGTAATAGTTTTCAATTCTTGATGAAGTCAAGTAGCAGTTCAATAAAACCTCTGCCTTGGACTCTTGAAGGGAGGACTTTGGTGTGTTCAGAACACTGGTTCAGAGTCCCCTGGTTAAAAAAAAAAAAAAAAAGGGGGTCCAGGAAGGCAGGACATAGTTTGAGAAAAAACAGGACAAGAGGAAGTGGTCTCAAGTTATCCCAGGGGAGGTTAAGGCTGGACATTAGGAAGAATTTTATTCACTGAAAGGGTGGTCAGGCATTGGAATGGGAGGTGGTAGAATCACTGCCCTTGAAAGCTTCAAAGGCATGCAGATGTGGCACTTAGAGCCATGGTATTGTGGCAACATATTGGTGCTGGGCTAATAGTTGGCCTTGATGATCTAGAAGGGTTCAAGAAATGACTGGACATGGCACTTAGTGCTTAGCGCTATGGCTTAGTTGACATAGTGGTGTTTGGTCAAAAGTTGGGCTCTATGATTGTGGAGATCTTTTCCAACCTTAATGATTCTATGATTCATGACTCTATGAAATGTGAGCTGTGAGGCAATTAAGCTGAAGATGAATTGCCGTTAAACTTATAGCAGGCTTAACTCTGAAAACTTAGTTACATTAACATATAAATGGTGCATGATGCATACACTGGCAGAGGGACCCTGATGTTTCCAAAGGTTTATCTCATTGCACTTCCAAAGAGCACACATCATTTCCCAGAACAACTCTTAACAGAATGAAAAAGTTTTCTTTATTCTTCCTTACTGCAGGTTAAATAATATTAAAGAACATTCCACATCTGAAAAAGGACTATCTTTAAGCTTTCCCGCCTCAAAATGAGTTTTACTTCATGACTCAAAGTCTCTCCCTTGAAACAACACTGCCAAAGCCATACACAGATGCATCCTAATGGTCTGGCAGCAGGCAACTGATCACTGAACATTTCCCATAGTATGTAGATATCCCCACTAACCTGCTTCAGATCAGGCTTTCTTTCTGGATACAACTATTCTGCATGAATCTCATCTTCACTTCAGGATAATGAATGCCAAGACCATAATCTTCACCAAGGACTCCTTCATGCCATCCTTAGAGCATTTCATGAAAATTTAATTTTTGAAGTCTGACAGAAGCTCTTTTTTTAAAAAAAAAATTAGTTGCCAAATCCAAATACAAAAACTGCAACATGGAAGTGCTACATGTCTTACACCCTACCCCACACTGCTTTTATTTCAGGCTGGCAGAAGGATGAAGGTTGGAGGCCAGGACAGCTGCACTCCAACTCATTCACACTTTGCAATCCTCATTGCTGCTGCCTTTGGGAACTGCCGGAGGGCTCCAGCTGCCAGTAGCAACTGCAGGTTGCAAAACCAGCTTCTTTGGCTGGTATAGCCTCCCTGGCTACATTTGTCCTCAGTCAGGGAGTGCACTATGGCAAGAAAAACAATTCTGCCTAACAATGAATTAACAGACTTATTTTCTTCTAATATTAGAGCATTTAAAGAAAGCTGTATCTGCAGAATTCATCAAACTCGCTTTGCAACTAATTTCTGCCAAACTGTTGAATCCAACAGTTGGTGGCAGAAAGCACTAATAAACATGTCACATTAGTCTATCTGCCTTTAGAGAACATTTAGAGTTAACTATTACATGGAGTATCACAAAAAATTCTAAATGACACATTACACATAGCAGCTCTCTGCACACCATAGCAACCGTAAGAGATTGAAGTAAAATGGTCTGGTTTCTATAGCAACTATCACACAGACCATCTGTAATCAAAAGGAAACCTAGCAAAGGAAACAAAATGGGGGATTTTGCATACTAGGAGACTATTCATGTATTTAAAATATCACTCTTTAATGTTCGACTCTAGTCCCAAAATACTATTTAAGTGCAAAAAACCTACAAAAGCTTGTAAAAACTTTTTACTTAATAAAATAGTAATTAAAGCTCACCAGCACTATCTCCATAACTACAAAAAGACACCCTTATAAAAAAGCCAGTGTTTTTCAGACTCCAGACATATATGATCCTCAAGATCTATAATCCATTTGCTCACCAAGTATTTGGTTACTATTTTATTCTAAAACTCAGATACTGGACAAGGGCTACTGATACAATATTTCTGACTATCTACTATACAGAACTGTTTGTAGGAAGATATCATTTCAGACAGAAACATTTAACCACACTGTTTCTAAAATATAAAATACAAAGACTTATCCAACTTTCAGGGGAAAAAAACCCCAAATAAATATGGACATGAGAAAATAACGAAGGGGAAAACAAACTGAAAGTGCTCTACAACCAGAGAGGTGTTTTTGTCATGCAGTTCATGTCCTCAACAGAACAACATTATATTAAGGCACACCACACGTGAATGGAAGGTAAATTCAGCGTCAGCAATGTAAGACACTCTTTACCTTTCAATATTTTAAATCCTGAGAAAATAAAAGGGACTCTTACTGCTAGATAGGGGAATACTTTTGTACTAAATGTAATTTTTGGTGGAAATTAACTGGCTATTCATAGGCTTTTAATAAATTATAGAACCAGCAATCAGTGAATAAAACTTATTATTAACATCAGTCCACCTCTTTTGCTTGGGAAAATGCTGATTTGCAGAACATCAATCATCCACATGCTAAAAGCAGGCATTACAGCCCTCTGGGTTCATTCAAAGCAGAAAGGGGTAATCTGGAATAACAAAACCACTTCTCTCTTCAGGGACCACCATGGTGATGCTATGCTGTGAGAAGTTTATTCTTCACAAGAGCTTGCAAGACAGCTCCTTAAACCCACTTTCTCATCACCAGGGTGAACTAAACCATAGATGCTCAGACTGCTACATGGATGGATGGCCTGTGTGTGTCCTGTCACTTCCCTGGGACAATGAGCAGCATGGCTAGATGGCAGTGCTGGTGACTGCCACCCTTCTCTTCCCTGCTCTGCCTGAGGCACCAAGATGAGAAGCAGCAGAAATTTCTGGTCAAGGTGGCAGCTGAGAGCAAACAATTATGGCTAAATATTCATCACAGCTGCAAACCTACTCCCTGCCTGTAGCCAAACAGCACTGGAAAGAGCACATAGGTTAGACGAATTGCTGTGGCAATGGCTGTGTATTCCCTGCTACCATCCTCTCCACTATTCAGACATGGAATAAAACATCCCATCTAGGGCTGTTCTCTCTGGTGACACAAAAGCTGCCACACAAAAGACCAGTGTCTGGTCTTCTCACATCATACAAAAAAGAAACATGGCCTAACCCAGACAGGAAAGTGCAATGGGAATAAAACAACCAAAAAACAAGATTTTAATCATTTAGATGCCTTTATTTCTACAAGAAACATAGGCTTCCATTGCCATTCAAAGCTGTAAGTTGCTTGACTAAGTGCAGTACTACAAGAGAATTCAGAACTAATCTTCTAAGAAGAGTTCAATCCAGTGTTAAAGAGTGTCTTTCACGTTAGAGACCTTCTTTATCGATTTTGCAAAGATATCTGTATTTGTTTAGATGTGAGAGTAATCTCAGCACTCAAGCAATCTTAGCTTGGATCTATAATTACGTTGAAAAATAACCACCAACTGCAGTCAGTGTAGACTCTTCTTTCCCAGATTTAGGCAAAAGTAAACAGATTTAAAGCGCACTTTTCATAATTTTTCCCATAAACCCATTTGGTGGGTTTACCACAATTCTGACGTCACTGAACATAGAAACAAATGTTAGGATGCTATACATCCTTCCTGAAAATACATACATGCAGGGAGTAGTTTTGAAAAACAAATCCTCTGGCTGCACAAGTACCTTATACTACTAACAATCCTTACTCTTTTTTTTAGCCAAAAGTCAAGACGAAATCATACCTTTTAATAGGTTTGCACAGTGTGCAAGAAATGGAAGTCTAAAACTGAAAAAATTCCCCTCCTCTATTTAACTTGATAGTATCAAGTTTTACAAAATGTACTAGCACTCAAAGAAGAAAGAAGTGGGGAGGTTGTGGGATGCTAAGGAGGAAGCTTTGAAATGGGTTATCTGAGGAAGTCATTAACACCCGTAGGATATTACATTGTTGGCTATGTCTCCATTAGCAATTACGCAGCACAACAGGAATCATTCGATAGGTCTACAAAAATTGGTGCCAAGGTCCCTATAGGCCTCCACTATACACAGAAAGATTTTTATTGCAGACAAGATTTAGTCTTGTACAAAATGTTTACAGCACATATACAGTTCAACCATTGGTTTGTACCCCACAAAGGATTTTGGGCTCCATAAAGGATAGGGGTACATTTGGGGCACAACTCGAGCTTCTGCTTTCACACACAGCTGCCACTTTAGTTTCCTATCATGCTTATCGAAACCATTCCATAATCAGGAGATTTACTTCCATTTCAAATTTTAAATGATTCTCAATATATAAAGAAGACACTGACATCTTGCAGTAGACAGGAGCTGACTTGTGTCTCTTTAGCAATATCATGTAAAATTTTCAGCATGAAATCAAGGAAATTGATAAGTTTTGTTCAGTTTTGATCTTTCAAACTTCACAGTGAGAGTGTAAATATGAGAGCAAATGGACTGTCCATGGAGAAAATGACAATTTGAAAAAAAAAAACCCAACAAACAACTCCTTTAAAATTATATGAAACTGTTTCGAAAACGTTTCATAAACATTTAGTTAAAACAGTATTTGATCCAATTTGCTTTACATTTTGAAAACATATATCTTACCAAGTTAATGAACATTAACAGTAATTATACCCTCAGATACACACAATACTGCAGAACATCTTCCATGCAATTGTACAACTAATATGTAATTTATGGTATCTGGGAATTTTATGCTGCTTCATTCATTAGGACTCAATTGCTTTGGGGCCATATCTATCATAAATGCATGTGCACTACCAGACAAATAAGAATTTATGAAAATTTTAAAAATAACATGCATCAATTTTAAATACAAAACCAATCCTGTTGAGAGAACTACTTTCAGCATACAATGGTGAAGTTTAAGATGGAATCCAAACTGTTATTAGAATGTTTGTCTGCCATCTGTAACACTGCAACATGAGATATATTTGGTTTTAAATGACACTGCACAAGGTCAGAAAAATTCTCCTAACTTTGTCAAGGCTGGTGAGATTGATAATTTTTTTAGGTAAACTTAGCATCCATGTCCTGTGTATTGAACTAAATAAACATTCAGAGAACGAGGGAACAAACATATATCTAGAAATTAAAAATGGAATTTCATTTCCCAGACCAACAGTTCTGTATCCAAGAATATAATCTGTAAATATTAACCAGTTCACTGTCATCTGATTATTTTTACAAGTTAAGTGGAACTTGCACACAATTGCATGGAAACTGAGTGAAAACATTATTAACCTCCTTGATGGTCTACTCTTTATAACTAGAGTAAAATTTCTTAAGACTTCCTCTTGGGCTTTTGGGTTTGGGTGGGGTTTTTTTGGTTGGTTGGTTGGTTTGGGGGTGTTTTGTTTTGTTTTAGAGGGTTTGGGGTTTTTTTTCTTGTGTAACCCTTTGAAATCCAAAACCCTCTCAGCAAGCATACCGAAAAAAAATAGTTATTGTGCTTGTGCTTCATCTTCTTCCTATATATGCTAAATAACCATTTAACACTGGTTTCTGCCCATTACATCTTCATTTTAATTCAATGAATTTCATATAACATTCAATATTCATTAAAAAAATTTCTTTTGTGCTTAACTTTTTCAACTGCAAAACTTAGAAGACAATGAACACATTTACGTTGTCCTCAATTTTCTTCTCATCAGAGCGTAAGTCAAGACAACTCACTAATCATTTTCTACAATCATCCTTGAAACAATGATTTAGTACTCTATATGTACTTGCTACGGCCTAATTCAGATAGAACAAAGTAATAGCCCTGCTTTCGTTTATTGACTGTATTGAGAAACTTTATGAAATATTACACCATGAAGGACAAAACCCGAATTATGGAAGCACATTTTTATGTGTTTGTGTCCTTAAGCTTAGATATCCCTTAGCTGGTACAACACTATGAGAACAAAAAAAAACTATAACATTTGGGATCACTGAGAGAATATGTTTTGAATATTACAATTACATGCAGCGAAAGATTTATCCTCAGAGGATATATGAAAACACAAGAAGAGGAATCCATTATGCACACACACGTGCTGCCAGGCAGTCCAGGCAGCAGAATACATATTAGGAGAAAAATACACGCATCCTGGCAGTGCACAATAACTTCAGTTCAAGCACATTTATCTCTGTGCTACTCTAATGCAAAAGTGACAAGAGATAAACATCCACATTCAAAGAGACCTAAGCCCAATTGCTGAGCAGAAAAATAGACACTAACTTCATAAAGAAACTACAAAATTTAAAATTTTAAAATACTTTGGCTTTATTTAAATGAATAAAAAACATTCCTCTGTAGTAATTATGGACACAATATCTTGGCCATTAAAAGATGCAGATATCACATATTATGCTTCTCTAACAATGCTTGATACTTTAGAAACTATAGATTGACATAATTTCTGCTTCCCTGAATACATGTTGATGAGAAACACAAAAACAAATTACCCAAATAGGACATCACCTTTGTCAGCAAAAAATATTATAATTTACTCTTAAATAAAATTATTGATTATTATTATTATTTTTTTTAACTTCTAATAATATGTTGTAGCAAATTTTTATTCTGATTTACTCTGTAAATAACTTACAAGGCCTGGGCAATAAGAATCATGAAGAGTTGTTCCTTGTGCAATAAACATGGGGACACACAGTTAGGTTTCAGGAGTGATCACAAAGGGAAAACGAATTACAGAAACCACCTGTAGCAGCTTCTCTAAAATATGCCCAATCCAGCCTCATTTGGACTGTATTTTGCATTTACAGTATACTTTGCTAAGCTATTAAAGAAACAGTGATGACTTCTTATTCTCCCTCATGTGATTCATTGGTCACTATCTTCGATTAATATGGTTATCCTATTTGACCACTTCTTCAGTCACAAGAAGAAAAATAATTCAAATAAACAAAAGAGAACAAAAAACACTTTAAAAACCTCCAAAAATGCTTCCATTTTTTGTTTGTTTGGGTTTGAGCTTTTTTGGTTTTCCCTATAATAATTTATCCTGTGAATAATTTTTTTAATGTGTTAGTAAAAAAAAAAAGAAACAAACAGTTAATTTTATATTCAACAGATTAATCTCTCACGCTCTCATATCTGGAATCATACTTCCTTACAATGTCTTTCTGCTTTCTAGCCAACTGTCAATAACACTTTGGAGTATTTTTATCACTTTGAGCCTTATTTCCATAACATGTTAATTGCAGCATGTAGCTGAGCTTTAAAGTATACAATTGAATGCACAGTATTTGACAGGAAATTAGTGAATTCATGTTCATGCACTTAGTGTGTATTAAATTTCATTGCCCATTTTCAAAAGTGTCTTTTTTTAGTGTTTGTATTATATATGACTGGAAGATCTCCTGAAGCAGGCCAAGAGTAGATCAATGGACACTGATGTTTACAATCTGATTATCTGAACTGCTGGCAGCCACTTTGCAGGCAACCAAAACTGTGTGCTTAGCCAATGGATAAGGCAATTTATTCATAACACAATATTTATTAATTCTTGCAATCTAGGTCTAATTCCATCACATGCCAGCTGTAAAAACTGGTAGAGCAAATTCAATGAGCAAATCATTTAAAGAGGGCATGGAGATAAGGTCTACATTTTAATCACAGTGCATAATTATTTAAAAGGTAGTATTAAAAAAAGAAAATCAAGAGAAAGTAAAACAGAAAAAGCCAGGTAATCTAGCCTGGTAACTTTCTTAAAACTTCTAAAAGATTCAGTCGAAGGCCATATAATACTTCTATCTGTTTCTTCTACATATACATGTTTAGAAACATTTCTGACAAGAGTATTTTTAAGAAATAAAATATTATTTTGACAAAAATATAAAATACAGCAACCCACAGTCATTAAATGGTGTTACTCAAAATTGAACCACTGTCATCAAAAAAATCCACAAAAATTAGTATCTTTTCACTGCCATTCCATTTTTTCCATTTTACAGTCTGGAGCCTTTCTGCACGGCGTAGGATGGGGCTTAAACTGCCCTGTAAAAGCACAATGCCATCCTGATCATGTTTCTCCATGGCAAGACTAGATACTACTGCTCTGGCCAGCCATATGTAACTATCAGCAGAAATCTATACCCCTCCCTACTGGACATGAATAATGCATTAGCTGCCTAATTGTGTAGGATTTATCTTTGAAAATATAGGCTAGCTCTCAAACAGCACTCTAATCATAAGGCACCCAAAGTAACACAACACTAGGTTTCTTCTGCTGCTCTAAAATAATTGCTTAGTGTTTCTAGCTATGACTATCTCCTGTTAGAATTTTTTATTGGGAAAAACTAGAATAATACAATCATTTTTTTAACCTGAATAATTTTTTTCAGACAGATTTCTGTCTTTAGTACGCTGACAAATAAAAAAAAATGTGACAAAAAAGGAAAGTGCAAACAATTAAATTTCAGTCTCAATATGTAACTCATATCCATGACGTATCTAATATGTGAACATAAGGATGGTAAATGGGTTCAGACCAGCTCAGTGGAACTAATGGCAGCAAAACCACACTTAAGTCCTTAAGCATTTTCCCATCCCACCCACTGCATTAGTCCCTGATTCCCTAAACTCCTTGGTGCACCAAATTTCTATTCTTGGCAAGACCACAATGCTCCCTGCTTTCATCAATATCCTCTCCTACCTCTGCAAGAGGGAAGCTTCAGAGGACAGTACCTGTGCTGAACCTACACGAGCTTGTTGTCCCACGACAAGCTTCACATCTACTGACCATCCAAACATGGCCTTATAGAGAGGACAGAGGTCAGATTTCACCCATGTGCTCACTGAGGAACTATCCATTTCTTTCTGTTTCACAGTCTTCACTCCTTTTTTCACAACTTCAGCATAAAATTACTGTCTTTGGGATCTCCAATGCTCTGCCAAATTTGATGGAATAAGGCAATGATTTTTTTTTGTAATCGACTAAGTGGATACTTCACTGGTAGGTTGACCTGAAAAATCTGGATGCAATAAACAATGATGGAGATGACTCCAATATATGGAAATTGGCCTGACTAAATTAATTTAAGCCAAACACACAGATCTGTTTAAAAGGGGAACTAGGTAATAGTAGAATACTTTGGAAAGAAGTGATCTAGAAAGGATCATGAACAATACTGGCTTCCACAAAGACTCTTTGCAGGTCTGTAGCTTAGAAGGTTAACATGACCTTTGAACCTATAAAGAAATGTCAAGAGAGCCAGTAAGTGGTGTTACGGTATTAGCAAGACTATTCCTGCAATAATATGTGCAGGACAGGCATTCACATGTCTTTTAGGATGCTACTAAAACCAGTAAAATCTTAGAGAAGTGCCAGAAAAATTACTTGGGGCACATAAAGGCAGTTGAGTCTGTTTACTGCAGTGAGAAAGCTAAGAGGTGATTTGAACAAGGATTACACATAAGGTAGAGTACAAAGGCCTTATAACAGTAAACGGGTCTTTAATCTAGTAGAAAACGTCAAAACAAAAGCAAAGGATTAGAAAATGAAGCCAGACAAATTAGATGAGAGTAACTGCATTTTGGACAGTCTTTAAGAAAAAGGGTAAGATGGCACAGCTTTAAAATAAACTAGGAAAAGCTATTTAGAGGGGAGAGAAGTGCTTTTTTTTGAATTAAAATGAAGAAATTTGTGATGATCATCATTAGCCACATAAATACTGAAATGTAGCAGAACATTTTTGACATGCTCAAATAATATAGATAATGTAAGATCTAAATTAATGTAATTGGAGACACTAACAATAAACCTGATTTGCTGTGATCTCAAAAAAAAGCCAAAATTTTGTAAACTAATCTAAACCTCATAGTTCCTTATCCTAAAATCTTGGTATTGATTTATGAAACCTTCTAATTTTCATCTAGAATCTGAAATCATGCATATAATTAGAGTTTGTGTTTTGGATCATTTGGCATTTAATATGCCATTTTCCACTCCTTGGTTTGCTAAAGGGAGGTTACTGGGCATTTATCTACCTGCCCCTCTGAAACTAATCTGCTGTTCTCTGTTTTACTATTGCCAGTGTCCCCTGAGTCACCACTTATATTTGCCTAAGTTATGGCTCCTCATTATGAACAACGATCCATAATTCTACAGCTGCTCACACAGGTTTCACATAGGACTTGGTAGACTGGGATGGTAAAGGGCTTTAGCACTGTAAGTATGTCATGTAGCATACTTGCTCCACATCTTCTAACACCAGCTTTACTGACCATGGCCAGGGACAGCAAACCTCAGCTTGTAAGAAACAGCTGTTTCCTGATGGAACATTCAGCTTCAAAACCAATGGCTTTCCTCATTTGCAGCTCATGTCTTCTCATCCATCAGCACTCCCAAGTCCTTCTTGGCAGGGCTTCATCCTCCAGCTTGTATTGAAACCAGGAGTTGCCTGGACCCAGGTGCAGCACCTTTCACTTAATCTTATTAAACCTCAAGAGATTCCCAGAGGCCCATTTTTTGAGCTTGGGTCACTCTGAAAGGCATCCCATCCCTCAGGTGTGTCAACTGCACCACCCAGCATGGTGTCATCTGCAAATTTACTGAGAGTGCACTCAAACCCTTCATATGCTTCACTAATGGTGACAGTAAATAACACTGGTCCCAATGACATAGGACACTACCCCATGTCCAAGTGAACCATGCTACAACCAGTTGAAGTAATAATCAGTAATGCAGACTAGAAGAAAAGCAAACAATCACGAGAGCTATCTCAACTACAATTAAAAGAATTCATGAAAAACTCACAAAGCATTAGGCAGTCTAACCTGTACATGAATTTGGACATTATTCAAAATTTTTATGTGAACCCCTTAAGGGAAAAAAGCCATTATCATGGGCATTCCGAATTCTGACAAGTAACATGCTACTGAGAACAGCAAACAGAAATCAGACAGCTTTGGATGTATGATATCTACCACTACAAATATATTTTTTCTTCCTCCAAGGATATTATCAATCTAAATTGCTCCTGATCACAAATAAAAAAACCAGTTGCACATACTTTGGGAAAGAGCAATATTCACTCATAATAGACTCTGAACATACGTGAAGATGGCACATGACTGCATTCCCTGAAGATGTAACAAATGCTGGGAATGAGCCAATGTTGCAGACTATAGGTTCTTTTAGTATTGCTTTCTGATTGCATCTAAACAAAGCACTGACAGCAGGAAGTGTGGTAAAAACATATGGGTTATATGAAGGAGTTAGTCAGAATCAAACTGTTTCTTTAGGTGAGATCTATTAGACTAACTTGGAACAACCAATGAAGTTATTCTCACGGAGTAATGGAGCAGAGCAAACAGTACATGATGGAAATCACAAGGGGCTATGCAGAAGAACACCTTGAGAGCAATAAAACCCAAATACCTGGCTGAGGATTTCATTTGTTCTTATTTAAGCACACCAGGGAGTTAAATGCCACCCTGATGCCTGATCCTATCACATCTCGGAAGCTAAGCAGGGTCAGGCCTGGTTAGTCCTTGGATGGGAGACCTCCTGGGAATACCAGGGGCTGTGGATTCCAGCCCTGAGGACTTCAGTATCCCCGTCCAAGCTTGCTCGGCCATGGCAGATGAACCTTAGGAGTTAAGGGGTGGGGCCACTTCAGGCTGTGCCCCACCTAAAAAATCCACTGCGCAGGCTCGAAGGACACACCCATGGTGGGAGAGCCCTTCCCAAATCTTCGTTTGCGAAGCCAAGCCAGACACATTTAAGCACATGCACACTTCACAGGCAACCTTATCGGCAACAACCTTCTCCTGTGCCCCACTCGGTCTAGGCTCCCCTAACAGTATATGCTTCTGTTGTTATTAGGGGCAGTTATTTGCTGCTAAAGATCCCCAATTCATAAGATAAGATTGGTAAGAAATGGTGGCTTATTCATCTGTATGATGATGCTGGGCTTGCCACTGCTTAGCCTGGATTGTTTCTACAGAAAAGGAACCAGAATTTCCTAGTCCATTACACTGCCATTTCTAGCAAGCACTACTGGTACTTTAAAAGGAGAATAGTGGAGTACCTGAATCATTGAAAAATGACACCAGAAAAGAAGAGGGGGGAGGAAGACCATGAAACAGAAAGAAAAACACACTCAAGATCCATAAATCTACTAGAAGTCCCTGAATATAAAGCCTGGGGAATGAATGGCATTCATACTGCTGTGTTAGAAAACAAACTGTATTTAGTCTAGGCATCTAACAAAACTGCAGGTTCTAACTTCTGTTTACTTTCTGTCACCAGGCAGAATCTGCTGTATCTCAAGTTGAAAAGTTCATAAACTAAACATTATTTTAAAAGTTCAAGAACTACACACACATCATTATATAATGCAAGTACTTAGTGTCCAGAATACACTGAAAGTTTGCCTCTTGACAGTCCTAAAAAGGCAGAAATATTTTTAAAAGCATTGATTGAGCATTTTGTATCATTACTAACAATAGCATTCTTTAGTTCTTTATAAATGGTTCTTTGCTTTTATTTACCTCACATCAAAACATTAATGGAAATGACTCCTAAACTTATTTATATCTAGTCCAAAGTATTAAGACTAAGAAATTTCCTAAGAGAGAACATATTTCCTAATGAATCTCCTCTTTTTTAAGCTAAATTAAATGTTCACTAGAGGGCTTAAAGAAATGCTGGGGTGAGTTTTAAAAACAATAAAGAGCTTCTGAGTATAAGCAAGAACTCCCATACATGTGCCAAGAATTTTGCAACTTTATCAACATGATTAATAGTTTCATTTGGAAAGGGGCCACGTACACACACAACCCTGTAGCTCATGAGGTCCTGCACATGCAGTCAGCAACAGCAAAAAGAACTTGGAAAACATTACAGAACTAAACAGAAAGAACTGTTCCCAGCTATCAGACAAAGAAAAGTGGAGGGCTGTGCCCAAGTGGGTGCTTTCACAGAGCTTTATTTCTGTGTTCTGAAAAAGTTATTCAGCAGCATCAGAGCAAAGTCATAAAGTATGTCAAGATTAAATCATAAGGGTTTGAAAATAGCCCTTGTCCTTTCCTGACTCCATGCTGGAAGATGCATATTGGCTGCTTGTTTCCTCTCAATTTGGCTCTACAAATCAGCCTCAGGGATGTAAGACATATGTCATGGGATCACAACTGCTCATTAATCAATCACACTCCTACATTCAGCAACACTTAATTTTGCCTGGATAAAGATGCACTGTTAAAGTGGAACTTAAGGAATTCCTTCACACTTTAATGTTACAGATGGAATAATATTTAGTAAATAAACAAGCTATTTGAAGATTTCGGATGAAGTTTGTTCATATCAAGAAATCATTTTTAGAAGTAGAAAGAAAGCCATGTTTCAGCAGCATTTATTCTTCAAAATGTTAGTACCTAAGTTTTTGCACATGTGCTGGTTTTGGCTGGGGTACAGTGGCCAGTATGGGGCTGTGTTTTGGATTTGTGCTGAACACAGGGTTGATAATGCAGAGTTGTTTTTGTTATTGTTGGGCAGGGCTTACACAGAACCAAGGTCTTTTCTGCTTTTTGTAGTGCCACACTGGTGAGACAACTGGGGGTGTATGGGAGGTTGGGAGGAGACACAGCGGGGACGGTGACCCAAACTGACCAAAGGGATATTCCACACCTTATGACATCATGCCCAGTACAGAAAGTTGGGGAAAGAAGGATGAAGGCTGGGACATTTGGAGGGATAGTGTTTGTCTTGCCAAGTAACTGCTAGTGTGTGATGGCACCCTGCTGGCCTGGGGATGGCCAAACACCTGCCTGCCTAAGGGAAGCAGTGATTTAATTCCTTGTTTTGCTCTGCTTGTGTGCAGAGCTTTTGCTTTTCCTATTCCTAATAAACTGACTTTATCTCAACCAATGAGTTTCCTAGCTTTTACCCTTCTGATTCTCTCCTGGATCCAACTGGTGGGGGAGTGAGTGAGAGGCTGCATGGGGCTCAGTTGCTGGTAACCATGACACCATGTCACACTGTTAAGAGGACAGCCATCCCACCCTGACCCTTCCCTCTAAAAACTCAGACAAACCCTCAATAAGAAAAAATAAAAATGCCTCAATACCAGAAGTTCAGATTTTCCAGGAGAGACAAGGTACTCTGTAAAAAATGTTTTCGGATTCATGAATCCTTATAATGTCATACACTTGTTAATTTTATTGTTGTATTATTATTTCTTTCATGCAGCAACAAGATTCATATTTTCTTTCTGACAAGGAATTCTCCCTAGCATTTGTTGGTTAAGAGTTTTTCAAAAACAACACTGTAGATAAAAGGAATATGTCAGCTAGATTTGTTGCAACAATATACTATTTTTAACAAAAGTTTCTTTGGGACAGGCTTCTCAAGTTCCAGATAGGACTGTTAGTGAAAGACTCAATTAAAAAAAAAGTCTAAGCACTTGTTACAAAACAAGTATTTAGAGAACAGAAAGACACCCATGCAGGATGTAGACAGCAGGCTGAGATTCAGCTTCTGGTTAGATGTGGACTATTGGCTTGGAGGAAAAGACATGGACTCACTCACTTCCTGGGTAGGACATTCGACTGGTGCGTAGGAAATGTTTCAACTGCCTGCTGCAGAGAGAGCTGAACAGTTCATACAAATGGGGAAATTTTACAGACAAACATTAAGAGGAGAAAATTTCTGGGCAGAACTCAGTTCAGCATTTAGGACATCTGCTTATTGCAGCACAGAATACCAAACACTTGTTTTGCAGTGACGGATCGGATCACTGGGACTGTTCATCAAAGCCTGTCTCTCTTTCCTGACATTTTTTTTTCACTGGTTGGGAACAACACTGAAAAATATTTTAAGTTTGTTCCGACATAGAAAACCTATTTTACACCTGCTCTACTTTAAACCCTCCATATTCATGATTCTCCTTGAACTATGTGATATCAGAGTACAGTTTTCTGCAGATGATCACAATACCACAAATATCATAGTGAGAAGCATATATTTCTAGCCTCAAACAAGTATTTCCAGCCTCACTTTCAACAGAGGCCAGTAATTTCAAATTGTACACAAAAGTCCACCCCATATTAAGATAGCTTCAATTTATCCACTATGCACAGTGTTCAGCATTATACCTAGAAGTTGGCTATGTAGGTCAGCTTGCAACAGATACTCTCATTCCACTCAATCCACCTGAAGATGACATAGACATACATAAACTTCTGCCTAGCTAAGGCAAAGAGGGTTTCCATGGCATGCACTGCCTTGCTGGGGATTCACAGATCCAACCTCTAGAAGCAAAAGGCTGAATCCATAATTGAGAAAACAGTATGCTTATAATTGAAAATAAATACATTACTGTAATTGTAAAAATGCCCCAAACCCTTAATCTATAGTATCTTTTTACTGTACCTGCCCAGTCCCAGGTTTAGTGTCCTGCGTTGCTTCAGCAGGAGCAGATTCCTGCAAATCCTCAGGTTTAAGGTCTTGAATTTCTTCCACAGGAATTGTTTCCAGCTCATCCTTGCATCTAGGACTTTGAGGGTCCTCTACAAAGTCTGAAATATTTGATTCCTGCAACCTATCAGGTGTTGGGCCCCATGCCTCATCTCCAAGAGCTGATTCCATTTCCCACCCTGGTGCAGAGAAAGACAGAGTGCTCCTTGCAGAAGCAACCTGGTAACAAGAGCATCATCACCTACAGGGAATGATTACAGACACCCGAGCCCTGCTCCCAGCAAGTAAATAAAACAAGAAACACATCTGGTTTAAAATATTCCTATTTTAAAATATCCACTCTGAGTAATCTTTTATTCCACTCATGAGCTGTATCTATTAAAAAACAGATTTTATTTTACATGAAAGAATTATCTTTAAAGTGATTGTTTAAGTGGGTTCTCTGAGAGGACAGCTCTAGACATTGCAGCAGTGAGACAGAACCAAAACTAACACAAATGACTCAGGATTACTGAGCTTCAGCTCACTGATACTGGTGTGATCCAAGGAGTCCTTTTGAAGCGTCCAGTGATCTGCCCTAGAGTTCAAAGTAACTCCAAAATGGGGACAGGAACAGATGTGGAAAGAAATTTCTTCCAATGTGCAAGCATCCTGAAGAACATAGATGGGCAGGAAACTAGATCTCTGACTAGATGTAAGGGAGACAATTTTTATGGCAATAGGGGTGGGACACAGGAACAGGTTGCCCAGAGAGAAGGTAGATGCCCCACCCCTGGAAACATTCACCATTCACAGTAAGGCTAGATGTGGTTCTCAGCAACCTGATCGAGTTGAAGATGTCCCTGCTGATTGCAGGGGGGTGGTACTAGGATGACCTTCAAAGGTCCCTTTTAACCCAAACTATTGTACGATTCTATGAAACACTTCATAGCAAACTCTGGCCACTATAATGGGACTCACAACACTGTTGGAGCTCTCAGGCTCAAAGATTGAGTAACATGAAGGAGAGTTACCCAATGGGTATTCAATTTAGTGGTACATCAAACACAAGATTCTATAGCAGGAACATGCTAATTAGATTTATTCAGCTTAAGTAGAAAATGATGCAAGCTTCTGACAGGGATATTACCTACTGAATGCATGTGCACGACCAAACATATAGCATTAGAAAAGAGCAAGGGAAATGGCAAATGGAAAAGGCAAAGAGAAAAACCTGGCTACATCTCCAATCAATTGAATGTATTTAATTAGCATTTTTCTGAACTGCAATGAAAACATGTATTATTTTACTTTCTAGGAAAAAAGAAAATTCCCTTTTTGCCACACCTCTTAAGCTAAAAGCATATGTATAAAAAACTCAAGTGAGGCAAATGAGGTTTCATCATGAAAGTCTTATGGCAACTTAACACTTAGTACTATCAATTATTAGTAATATTGCTAATAGTGGTCAATTATTTTCCTGCAGGTTTAATTAGAAGAGATAGTATATGGTAGCTTATTAGTAATGCACATAGGCTAACAGTAAACCAAAGTATTTTGGTTTTTTTATTTAATTGCTTAGCATGAAACTAGCAGCTAAAATGGGTTAAATGCTAGTCGTTCCCTGATTCTTTCTTCAGGGCAACTTTTACATGTCTCACTGCCTTTCACAAATTGTCCAGACAGATATATATCTCAGAATCTGTATCAAAAATAATAAAATCTTTAGGCTAATTATTTTGGATTACTGAATTAGAGGAAAAGACATGGAAAATGAAAAGAAAAAATACTTATACTTGGTGTAAGTAGCAATGGCATCAAAACATATTTTTGGTGATGCCTTCCATATCTAGAAACAGACACCTATTATGTTTTGACATTACTGAGAAAACTTAAAACTCCTCATCCTTTTATTATTTTGTTCCATTCAGGTTCATATTCATTTTTGCTAACTTTTGGAAACAACCACATACAGTTTAGAAAACAATTTACAGATTTCTGCATATTATATATAGCACATCTTGATCTCAGCAAAGAGAGTATTTTTTCTTATAGTTTTTCTTTCTTCTGAAGTAAAAACAAAGCCATAAATTTAAAAGTATCATGACTAGAGCCAGTCTGTGTATCTAAAACTTCCACAAAAGTAAGAACAAAAATAAAATATTTTTAACAAGCCTTTAGTAGTCTACCATCATCTACCAGCATCTTTAGATAAGGGTGAAAAATCCAGGTAATTCCACAGACAAGAACTAGCATAAACTTTGTATAAGAGCAGAAAGAAACATGCTTCCAGAATTAAAGATATACTAAGTTCCCCCCTCAACATCATTAATTTGATCAATGTTTTGTGCATAGCTGTATGCTGTCAGCTAAAGAAACAGATGGATGACAGAATGTGGTGTGGAGACAGCAAGGGAAAGACCTGGAGCACTGCAACTGCGGGGAAACATACAAAGCTTAGATTTAGAACTGCTGGAGAGCACTACAAGATAAAACAGGAATTTTCCCAATGTTTTGAATAAATATATATTTACTCATTAAGAAAAAAAATTTTAATGCCTAAAATTTTAGATTTTCTTCAGTAAATTATGCACATTTTTTGCACTACTGTTCTTAACATAGCAGATAGATTTTAAGTTACAGATTAAAAAAATCAAATGTCAATGGCATAAAGCATTATAAAATGAAACAGGCCTCAGAAAAGCAAGATTAAGTGTAGGATGCATTGACTTACAACTCGATGCCTCTACATCCCCTCTGTGTAACAGGATGGCTGTGCACAGCCCATGCAGAACTGTCACACTGGTCAGTGCTTGGCATCAGCTGCCTCTGCTTCAAGGGGAGCAAGAGTCCTTCATGATACAGGAACTCTCATTTGGGTCTATCAAATCTGCATTTCATCAAGATCAGGAAAATTCACAAATACAAAAGCTTGCAGTCTTTGCAATGATCTCCCACAACTTATGTACCGGGGCACTATTTCAGAATATCTGATAAAAGTAGTTCAAACATACGTGGAGAAAAGATGTAAAGTCATTTGGGAGAGCAGCGAGTTGTGTCTTTGAGGCATTTTTTTCCTCCTCAAAATAATCCATTACTTATAGCTCAGATGACAGCTCCAAAAGGGGAAAATGGCTGTAACAATTCATGCCTCTTTAATCCTTATATTTCTGGGCAGATAAGGATATTAAACACCGAATTCTCCTGCCAGTTGTTCAATTATCTCATATTTTTTCTCTTCCTCCCTGACCATTTAACACAATTAACAGGGTCACACACAGGACAGCCCCCTGCTCACGTGGCAGACACCACTCCCTGACACACGTGCTTCGCACATATGCTGAGAGAGGCTCTGAAGAAAACACTCCTGCTTGCTTTTCAAGCTGAAGAAAACAAAACATGGCATACATACTCTTTGGTTGGACACCCATGCTCAATTTGGTCTTCACAGAGCTGCCCCCATGCTTGTAAGACACCAATGGGAAATGGCACAGGAGGCCACACTTCCCCATGTTTGCTATTCCCACCCCATAATAACCTTCTTTTTACCCATTAATGTTACTGCTCAAGGCTAAGGTGCCCACGAGACCCTGATGAAAGAGGGGCCCAAGCAGGACGCAAGGACTCCCTCAGGTGTTCTGTTCCTGGTGCACGCTGTCTTTACTCCCTGACTACTGATGGCTGATACTTCTTACTTTCCCCTCAAAGGCTGCTCCAGGGTGGCCCTCCTGGCTATGGAAACTCACCCACATCCCACACATCACGACACCCATCTCAGTGCCGAAGCACTTGTCTCACCACCTTGCCAAATTACCATCACGTTCTGACTCCCTCTCATTCCTCACTATTTCCCTTGCTCCCAAACATATGGCAGCTGTTTCAGTACCAAAGGATATTTAACAGACATTTTAATCATCTGGGTATTAATGTACTGCTTTTTTTTTTTTTCTTCTTTTTTGGCACAAAAAGTGTTATATAAATCCAGTAAAAAGGACATTTCATATCTGAAGAAATGCAAAGACAAATCCTCCTACTAGAAATATTGCTATATATAATAATAATACAGCTTTTACTTTAAAAAAAATGGTCCAAGAAGATGTACTTTCCAAAAAACTGTTGAAAACAACCTATTCTACTCACATTAATATTTTGTAGAACACTGAAAGCAGGTGTTCAACACACTCTGGAAATATGCATTCCATGTTACTGCCTATAGCACAGAAGATGAGACTAATCACAGTTACAAAAGACATTTCTATGGAAATTAAAAAAACAATGAAACTTGGATAAAACATTATAAACACACCTACAGTTAAGCAAGGTATAGGACAGTATATTTCTTTATTTTCCTTTTACTATAAAACTGCTAATATTTGGGATATAACTTTCTGATCAAATTTTCTAGTTTTGCACAAAAGAAGTTTATCTAGAATTTATACAAACAACAGTGTGTCTTCCGCTCTGACAAAGAATAATCAAAAAGAAAAACGGTGGCTGTCTTGGCATTTATCTTAGTCTAGAGTTTAAGGATCTCAGGCAGGCAATGGACATGCAGAAGAAATGTACAAGGTTATCCACGGACTTCAGGAATCTTAAAATGCATGTATTACAGGCAGTTATGTCCATATAATTTACCTGTTGCCTACTTGCTCATTTATATTTCTGTATCTTGAAGCAAGACATGCTAAAACACTACCTGCAAGACTGAATTGCATGAGGGTATGCTCTCCAACCTAAACTGGATATCATTATCTCAAGTTATCAAAAGTTAAAAGAAATATTTCTTAAACTGGAATTTCTGTGCCTAGTCTTGTATTTGCAATAAACAGAAAGTCCCTGGAATGAATACAAAGTTGAACAGAGTAGATGTCATTTACATGAGTCAAATACAAATTTAAAAAAATAAATAAAAAAATAAAAATCACTTTGACTTGAAGAACATTCCTCTCCAGAAACTGAGGCAAATTCACACATCAGGTGCTCACAAGTCTGCCCACAACTTTCAGGATAAGAGAACTATTTTTATGTCCTCTGGACAAAAAGGAATAAAGCATGTGTTCACACACACATGCAATGGACAATTAAAAAAAAAACAAAACAAAACAAAGCTCAGGTTCAGCTTGCTATCTTCTTCCATGCTCTACTTCCTCATGCAATCTTCTTCCAGTAGAAAAATAAAATTAAAACCAGGTCGTTTAGCTTAGGTTGAGAACTGCCCATACATTTTACCACATTGTCAATTTTCACCCTTGGTATGTTATGATAACCAATTTAGTACCTAAAAAGGTATTACTCCTAGAAGACACAAAAATGATGCAAAGTAGCATTCATCATGAAGGATGGTACAGCAAACACCAAGCTTTTACTTCACACAGGGAGTTTTAAATTCACATGGAGATGGGCTGCTCAGATCCCAGAAAACAGGTTGCTCTGAAGCCTGGCCTAGTATTGTTGTATTTGAAGTGAGAGGTTTAAAGACTGACTATGAAAAAGTGTTTTCCAGTGGATTCTCCACTAGTTTTGCTTCCTACTTTTTGCTTGTCATTTCTACAAAAAGCACATTCCCTTACAATTAATATTGGGAATGATTGCTTGCCACAGCACACATTACCTTCAGCTTCTCACTTCCAGAATTTTTTGTACTGCAAAAATGGACTGTAGGGATCCTTCATTAGCTATTTCTCATTTGTCATTTTTGGAAGGGGATGGGAAGCAAGGGAGACAAGAGACACTATATTCCAAGATAAAGGGAAGACAAATAGTCAGTGAAACAAGAAGATAATCAATTTAGTTCTCATAATTTTAAAAGTAGCTCACTCAGCTACGTTTTTGTGCTGGTTTAGAGGTAAACCAGCAGGAGAAATGAGCTCAACACAAGAGAGATTATAAGTCAGAGCTACAATTTAATAATAATAATACAGTAAATACACTGACACAAAGGGAAATTGCTTTCAACTCCCAAAACCCAGCAGTATAACCCAGTGCCCTGGGATACAAACCCAAAGGGGTTTGTTAGCCCTTGTGCTGAGACCCGTGTGGTTCCCCCAAGTCCAAAGCAAAAGAAGTGAAAAACCTGTTGGTGCAGGTGATGGCTGTAGTCTGGTCGAGAGTGGTGGTCTCCTCCTGTTGAGGTCCTGCTGCTCCTCTGGATCCGACAAGAGGTTCCCAAGGTCTTCTTACCCACCCCTTTTTGTACCCTCAGGGAGCACCCAGTCCCTCCCCCAGGGCGGAGACTCACACAATGGGTGATTAACTCTGTGAGTCATGGGGTATTTTTGAACTGTTGATGGCCCATTAGCACCTACGCCCCCTCAGGCTGGGAGTGGAGGTGCTAACGACTCCCTGGGAAGCTGCTGCAAATGGGCCGTTGACCTTGGGAATGAATAGAGGGGGTAGAATACACAGCTTTGATCACCCCCACACAGTGACAACTGGTCCCACCTCCTGAACCAGGACAGTTTTGCATTAAAATTTTTGTCTAAATGAGAATCATAAAACTACAGAGGAGCAAGGCTGTATGTGGTTTTCCATATTTTTATTATTCTGTAACACTTTATGGACTACCATTACATAAAATAAGAGCTTTAAAATAGTTTTAAAACAAATACCTTGCAGAATCAGGTGGTTGTCACCTATTTTGAAGATTTGTGTTGAAAAAGAAAGAAAAATGTCACTGCTGAGAAAAGTGTCAAAGTTGCCATTAATGACAATGAAAGGTATGGCTAACAGAATGAAACTGCAATCTTTCAAAACTCTTGATCCAATGCTGTTTGAGGTCTGAGTTCCAAGACATCACTTTTGGATTCTGTAAAGAAGTCCTTGTGTTGTATTTCCATTTGCTAGAAAATCACACCTAGGATTGTTACATGCAGATCACAGTGCTATCTGCAAAGTAAAGCTCACCATGCACCATCTTAACAAGAGGATTTTTCAGTGAAATATTTCTTGGGAATTACAGTATTAGATTAATGAGATGTGCAAATGTTTTATCAACTCAGTCTCCAGAGCAATGAGTCACTTCTAAATGCAGAACAGCAACAAAATTAAAAGCAGCTTATGTGCTGCTACACTCCACACCCCATAGGTACAGAACATATGATTTCAATAGAGCAGAACAGATCCAAAAAGGTTCCACTGAAATGGGAAAGCCACATAGACAGAGAAAACTCTGTAGCAAGATCTGCTAAATCTGTGCTCAATAGCTAAAGAGGTGTTGTTAATGCTAAACAGCCCCAGAAGCATCAACCAAGAAGAGTCTGACCATCAGACACAGGTATGAACCCAAGAGGCTATTTACAGGAACCAGCCACAGGCAGATAAATGAGAAAGCTGGTTCACTGATGATCCCCCTGTACTCAGAGGAGAGTGATTCAGAGTAATGCAGAGCAGAAGACTAATTTAGGCAATACAAATCAACTTCTGGAAGAGATGGCCTGTCTCCATAATCATCAAGCATACGCAGGAATTCTGTTAGCTCGGGTGAGAGCTCAAACAGCACTTTCTGCCCTGGCTGACGCCGACAGCATTCACTGGAGGCAGACAAAATGAGCTAAGCAACAGAGATTGTACTAGGTTCTCCTTTTCTCCTAGAAAAGCTGGATAAAAGCAAAGAAAAAAGGACTGTAAAAATAGAATCGTTCAAATTGTACCCTATCTTCTTATGTAAAAACAGACAAGTTTGTGAAGTGGATAGTAATTAATAGATACTCTCTTGGATGGTAAGGATGTACCATATAAGGAAGAAACAACATTTATCCAAATGCCTCAGTCACTCTCATTTATGGTGCCTAGAGACCTAACAAACAACAGACTGCTAGCAATCTGATAAATCAGTTCTATTCAGAAATCCCTAGAATACTCTATACAGCCAATGGGCCGTATAAAATGTTTGTAGGCACAGTGGGAAAATTTCTCATTGTTTACCCTGGTATTCTGAGTTTTCTGCTTACAAAGGCTGGGAACTTTCCTCTGTGCTTTTATATTAACTTTATTCCCATGTCTGTCTGCTTCTTGACCTATCTCATACTGAATGCCTGCTGACATCACAATTTCCAATACATTTTTTGTCAAAACTTCCATTCAAAACAGGATTTAATCTCTCCTGTTAGTAGGTGGGGACATCCATGCCTTCAGGTCAGGTGTGAAGTTCTGGAAGAAACATCCAGCAGTCCCAGAGAGAGAAAAGTCAAGCCACTGTCCAAAATCAGAACCTTCTGGAATACACAGCAGATTGGGTCTCCTTGCAAACTCACTGCCTTCCAGGGAAACTACAACGTAGAGATGAAGAAAAAGGCAATGGTGTTCACATACATCTCTTGCCTGTCATGGCGCAGGTAAGGTGTGCTCCAAACCCTGGGACTTCCCACAGTTGGACTGTGGGACTGAGGCATCCAAGTTTGATGGATTTTGGCATGATAGGGACTTCAACCACACCCTTCAGCCCTGGGCTATACTGTATATACTATACATCCACACAACTATTCACAGAGTCCTTTGTGGCTATGAAGCGGCATGCAGCACCTGACCTAAAACAGCATACCAGCAATGCAGAGGCCACCTGGGGCCAGAGAGAACACCTGCCTGAATACAGCACCCAGACCCTTCCCTTACCCCCAGGTCAGTCGCCCATGCAGCCTCACTGGCCCAGGAACCCAGCGCAAGCAGAGTTTGGTGGCTTGCAGCACTGCTAAATTACTTGCAATACCCTTACCAGCCAAGAGCAAAACAATGAGAGCACTTTCCCAAGCTGGCAGAGATGAGTTTATACACAGTTCAGATTTTCATAGTGTTCTGGTTTGGGGATAACTTACATAATAAAACTGATGACGTATTTTAAAACAGATCCTGTTTTCCTGGAAATATAAGGGATATTGTATTTCCAACTCTTGAATGACCAGTAAAATACCACTTTCACAGAAAAATTTAGTGATGCATCACAGTTAAACAGACTTGAAAGGAAAGTCCATTAGAACAAATAAGACCAAGTTAAGGTCCAGTTCCACACCTGGTAGAACCACGTTAGTGAGACCTTTCAAAAAACCCTTATAAAGAGCAAGTAGAGAAAATTCCCTGAGTGATACTCAGAGTAAGCAGAGAGCTAAATGTTTCCCAGACTAACTGTAAATTGCAGCTGCTTGACTTCAAGTATGTGTTCTGAAAAACCGTGAATAATACCAGTCTTATAAATACAGTGAACTTTCCTAGCATGAAAAATAAAATATTACGTGTGCTGCCAAAAACGTCTGCCTAGAAACTTTCTGTTTAAGTTTTGTACAAGCTAGAAGCAGAATTTCCCCCAAGTCCAAGGTCTACCAAATAGGCAACAGAAGGAGGTCATTCAATGTCTAAATCAAGAATTCTTCTTTTCAGATGTGTAAATTGATCCAGATTTTTAACCTGACTGACTACAAACTTCCCAATGGTGGAAAGTGAAAATTGCCTTGGAAACAGCAGAGATAATAATTTCATCTGGCCAAGGTCTGTCCTTTCTTACAAATGGCCTGCAGAACCAACCTGCAGAACTGGCAAGTCTAAACAGGTTAGCATTTTACAGCACAAAAATTAGACAAATGGAAAAAGATCAACACTACCTTCTGAACAAGCTGCAGTCTTTAGTTAGAAATACAGTAGAAGCAGATCCACTTCAGAGCAACCCCAAGGGAACCATCAGAGAAGACAAACTCCCTTCCCAAATGGAGCTTTTGTTCTGCATCAGTAATAAAAGGATGTATGATGCACACATCTCCCAAAATCATAATATCTCAAACCTTTCTTGTTCCCACGGATGAACTTACCCTCTTTTATTTAATGAAACAAACACTGCAACAGTGAGAACCATTATTATTTTATCTCTTGATTTTTCCTGGCTATTAGTAAATCTTGGTTAAATGGAAGCCACACACAAGTGCTTTCCCACATCAACAACAAAACAACCATAGCTATAGTTACAAACCAAGTTACAGAGAGATGAAGTACCAAAAATACATATCTTCCAGAGGTTTGGGGCTCCTTTTACCATTTAAAAAAAGTAAGAACTAATAGGATGTTCTCCAAATTATATACATTTGACGCATGATGGAAATAAGCCGCAGGTTTAGCTGACCATGCTTTGCATGAAAATACAGAGTGTAGGATAACAAAGAGTGCATGACATCATGGAGACCCAAGGATTTTCTGAGTACTGTCGAAAGATTTAGCTTTGGGCTGATGTGCTGAACCTTGTCGCAGCAGAAAGTAGATTTGTGATAAAAAAAAGAATACCAGATTAAATGCCAAATTCTGAAGTTCTATTAAAACAGCATTTTACTACATTGAATTTTAAGCATATTAATGGGACTAAATTAAATAAGTTCTGAGTTGAACTTAAATATCACATGGAGGCTGAACACTGTGCAAAAACTTCAAGTATTGGTCTAAGTAGTTCTTGCCTATAAGCAATTAATCAATAAGATTAGAAAAATCCTAAACCTTCCAGAGTTAAGTTGTTTTCACAAAAAAACCCACACAGCACACTGCCAGTTCTCTCAGGCAATCTCCAAGGATCACTGCTCCACAGGCCTCAAACTGATGCTGTTTCTCTTCCCCTTGGCTGTGTCATCTCATTCCAAGGCTTTATCTCAACACCACATTTTACCATCCCACTTATTTATTATGTAAGGTGTTGACTGATTTTCTACATTCAGATTTCAAAGTATAGTAACAGTACAGTTGGTCAAATCTATTGATGCGCTTTCACTTCTTCTCATGTGTGTTACAGCATTTTAAATACTCTTCACTTTTCTCAAATAATAACAGTAACTGGATAATTTTATAAATTTTCCCCTTCAATAACTTCAAACTGCTTATGGAGTTTGAGCAAACACTATTTCTTCTAAGCATGAGAAATTTTACTTCAACATATTATTTCAGCATGTTATTTAATAATACAAGCAGCTCAGAAAAGCATCTTATTTCCATTTCAGTTTAAATGGCAGATGATGGATAAATTGTAGCTAATGCTGGAGAGAGATGTGTAAAATGGACTGACTTCTCATTAAACTCTATTACTAACTCTGGCAATTTCCTTGGCAATTATTTCAAGGACAAGACTGAAAAAGTCTTTAATCTTTCCTTATTATAAGCAAACATTTCCTTGACACATTACTGTTTTCAAAAGAATTCCTAAAAAGTAAATAAGGTCAAAGAAGTTGGACAAAGACTGATTTATTTTTCAGAGAGCTACACATGCAATAACATGTTGTTAGAAAAGTAGTAAGGGGAATAATAAATACTGAATAAATACGGTCATTTTCATCATTTGTAGGAAAAAGAAACCAAACTAGCTATGCTTCACTGTGTCTACAAGAGTCTGCCTTCAGCTCAGTACCCCCAAAAGCAGGATCTGATAAGGACACTTTGGAGAGCTGACTGATCAACCATGGCTTAAAGTTATATTCTAACATAAAAGACATAGCATTTAAAGCTAATTTGGCATAAAAGCAGAAGTCTAATTCTCATCCTGTAACAGCCTCCCCAGATTCAATCTGCAAAACAACTGAAAACTCAAAAACAAGACTGGAGACAATAAGAGGAAACCTATCAAAGGCATATATAGATGTATTTCTTCCTATTTCACTTCATCCATCCTCCCTTTTTTCAAGTTCCCTATTAACTTGCAGGAACCAGTTCTATTTCCTACCTAAGACTTGATTATCTTATGAGTAAACCATCTGACCAAAATCATTAGACATATTGGGAACTACAGGTTTATATGGGACTTAATGGCCTCCTTTGGCAGACATGGAAAAATTGAGATGTTCTACAGTATCAGATTTTAAGGAAGAGATTTTATATAGAAAGGACTACTTCAGGTCCTACTATTTTTCAGGCCAGTCATATTCAGGAACTCACATATTATGTGACCATCAGTGAAAACAACTCTCACTGACTGTGCTTACACGGATGTCACTCTACAATTAATACTCAGAGAAAAATACCTTATTGTAAATTCCTCAGAAGACTTACAATTCATTTTACAAGTAATGTAACACTAATCTTTCCAATGAACCTAGTATTCCAGCAAAGTCTAAGTGAGATCACACAGAAAAGCAACATTCAAAATCTTCAGGAACATATAATCAGTGCTGGAAGTCCTGTCTAAACACATAGCCCAAAAGAAGACAGATCTCTGCTGCAACTGCCCATAAAACTAGCAATTTTGTGACTAATTGGACTGAAATGGCACTTGTATATGTTGCAATATATCTACTTAGTGAGGAAGGAAACCAAACACTCCTGAGCAGAGCAGGAATGTACTAGTGGAGTATCGTGAAAGACAAAAGATCAGTAAATCCCTCTAGCTGATCGCACAGTATCTTTACTCCCTAAGCCCTGCCAGCAACTAGGAGCAGTCCAGCTTCACAACAGATAAAAACTGAAACAACTTGTTGCACATTCCAACCAGCAGTTACTTTCCCATGAAACCGCTCGCATTTTGGAGCAGATGACATTTGCTTTACAGAGGACCAAGCTGTTTCCTTGTGTTAGGTGCTCATTCCCAATCAAAACCATACAGCATAAATGCAAACCCTGAAAATCAGTGCAATATTTAAAATTACAAAAATCACTTCAGGTTTACTTCTCCATAAAAGGAACTATGCAGCTACATTTATGGTGCACTTACATGTAATTATAAACATCCTTTTGCAAATGATGTATAAGATCTTATAAGATCCCCCATATATTAAGCCCTTCTTTAAAAAAAAAAAAAGAAAGAAAAATCCAACTAATTAGGCCCACAAGAAAAGGCTGTGAAAGTACTGCATTACAGAACATTTTTTACAGTCTCTGCATTAGCTATAATTAAACATATGCATGGTCCCATTGCAGATACTTTGTATGTTGGTGCTTCCTATAACAAGAAGACATCTACGATAGCATATAATAAACCTTGCATCTCACCACAATGCTCACAATGACTGAGGAAGACAATGCTGCATACAAGAACCAGAAACCACAGTGAATTTTCTGGGAGAAGCAAGGGACAAAATAAAACAAAACACTTGATTGTCATTCAATCCTATTCCTAGTTTTGATCTTAACTATTTACAACTGTGTAGTTTTTTTCTTGGAGCTCCTGCTAGCCCCCACACAAGAGACCAGCAAATACAGGGAAGGAGGTTCTCAGCACAGTTGTAAGGCTTTGAGAGGTTCAGCTCATGCAAGCCCCACTCTGATTAGACGAAAACTAAGACAGAGACTTTCAGAGAGCAGTCATGAAGATACTCGGCAAAAGATAAAGCTTAAACACTGAGTTAGGCTTAAGCCTTTCTTCTCATTTCATATAGTATCCACTATGACAGATGAATCTTCAACTGTATATTTAGCAGAGTTGTAAAGGTTATTCTTACCCTTCATCATTTTGCCTAATTCACATTTCTGCCTTGACAACAAAGCCCTTGCCTCCTCCTCCTCATCCTCTGCATGGAGGCAGCTCTGCCTCCTGCAGACATCCCACCTGTCTCAGCAATGCACAAGTTCTGCCACACCCTTCGAAAGCCCTGCTACAAAGGGATGCATCTGATGCTGCCAAACTTGACTGAGGTCAGGTTGTGGTAGATGTGGAGCAACTGGAAAGCCCCATTTCTTCTCTCCCCAACAGGCCCAGAGAAGAAGCACGTAGGCAGCATGCAAGACAGCAGCAATGGGGATGCCAAAGAAGGTCCAACAGATGTCAGTGGTGGGGATGCCACTGACGCCCCTTCAGGGCTTGCATCTCCCCTGCTCTCTCACAGGAGGCCACATAGGACCTCTCAAGACACCTTGCAACACCCACCCTTCATCTTAGCAAGCTCATAAGCAATGCTGGCAATCATCTCAGCAGCCATGTTCAAAATTTACACTGCTGCTTGGAAAGGGATGTGTTGACTTCAGCAGCATAAAGAGTAATATCAAGCATGTTCATTCAAGGCTCTAAAGAGAGCTCCTATCCTTCAAATTTTAATAATGCATTATATTCAGTTGTTCCCCTTGTAATGTTTTCACACCCTGCTACAAGAAGAGTAAATGGATGTGTAAGAAAAGCTTTATGATGTTTTGCCTGTTTGTTTTGGTTAGAGGGTGTGTGGGTTTTTTTAAACACATGGCAACATTTTGATTTCTATTCTTAGAAACCATTTGAGGCAAAAAAGGGCCCGTGAAAGAACTGAAGTCCGCAAATGAACTTCCTTTCTGCTGGGTTTTTCTCAGCCATCTCCCCTCCAGTCATGCCTGCCAAAATCCCATGCTTTATAGGGGCATCTGTTCTATTCTCTCCAGGCCAAAAAAGGAGACTTTTCAAACTCTTACTACAGCTGAGGAAATCTATAGCTCAATGAGCCTAATGTGATTTTTTTCCAATGTCTGCAGTCCCACAACTGCCATTAGAAGAAAAAGTCCCTTTCTCTTCCATCCCTTTCTGCAGCCACACACTCCCAATCCAGGCCTCTTCTAAAAGTTGTCCTCCTCCCACTCCCCATCTAGCTGGTTTTTAACACATGACTAAGGAACAGATATCAGCCATGAATGAAACTCTACATCAGACACTGAACTGACTTTTATGAATCCCTACACTGTTCTAAGAGCTTCACACACTCTTCTGCTGTGAACTTGGTATGCTTCATACAACAAGAAGTACATTAAGAAGTTGTTTTCCTATACTAGTACTATTCCTAGAAACATTATGTAATTTTGTATCATAATAAAGGCAGTATCACTGGATTTGACTAAAAACTGGTTAACATCTTTTGATACAAACAGCGGGTCACCCTGAAACTACATTGTCTGTCCAAGATTTAAAGTCACACCCTGTCCTTAAGGACAAAGTTTGGTTGTTCCCGCTAACACCAAAAGAAAACAGCAGCAGAGACATCATACTCCACATGCCAACCTTACTGGAAGGTGGTTTCATCCAAGCACAACACATTTCCCTCAATAACTTATAATTTACCGTGAAAAACACAGAGCACCACAATTCCATCAATTCCCCAAGAAATAACAGTTGTAATGTGTTGCAAATTAACGTATCACTTGTGTAAGGCTTAATCCAACCACAGGCTTTCAGTGAAATCAGCATAAAGAGACCAGAAAAAATCTGAACCTAACAAAATATCCCCACACTTTTGCATCAGAAATAGCAGATGAGAGAATTAAGCTGAGCAGCAGGTACATATTTTCATGAATTAAAATCAGTGTTTGCACAATTCCTCTAAAAATGCCTCACTTCATTTTGGTATGGGCAAAACCTAAAAGTAAGTCTGAAAAGCTCCTTTTTTCTCTAAACGGAAAACATGTCTCATTTGAGGCATACAAAGAATGTAAGAATATATCAATTTGCAAAGAAGTGGGTTCATAATTATTTATTTATATTTTCTGGCTAGCCACAATCTTGTTCACATACAGTCTTCAAGAAACAACAATAGTTTTAGTAGGGAAAGCATAGGTAGGTTTTCAGAATCAAGTTTTTAGTACGGGGCATGAAGACCAAAGCTAATACCTGTGCCCTCTGTACACCAGCTCTTTGTGGCTCAGCCTGTAAAAGCACTGCCTCACTGACAGCCTGCATGTATGAGCTGAATACATAAGCTCTACCCCATGAAAAGGAAAACAAAATTAAAACATGAAATCTAAGCTCTACATTTGGGGGAAAAAAGGCAATTAAAAGAAGAGGAATACATGTCTGACATGGCCCTGTTCTCTGGTGAAATCAAGATTAAGAGGCATGTTTATGAGCAAAACTAAGCCAATATTTTCAAATTAATTTTTAGTGCAAATCTTAGTTTTGTCATTCATAAAATTCAACAGGTAATTACACAGTTAGGCAAATGTCCTTAGAGCAAAGCAGAGAAATAATAAATTCCCTACATAACTATTTATAACTGTGTTTTTGAGTGAACACAGTGTAACAGGCATCAAGCCAATATTTAAAGGCAAAAAAAAACAGATTTGTAAAACCTTAAATATTTCTATAAGCCAGTCCATAGACTACAGCCTATTTCACAATCTAATCTGTCTTTCAAATACATAAAAACCCCAACAACTCAGACTACCTCTGTGATTAATCATTAAAGATTTAAAATAAAACCTTGACAAAGACAGGTCCAGAAGTACAACCACAAAATAACGTAATGCTATCAGAACATGCAATTTTCTTAAAATAATGCTCCCAGGAAGTGCCACAGTGTTGTGTGCAAAATATTTGGTCTGATCTGTATTTTGAAAAATCCCTTGGGAACAAAATCATTACCAAGCATCAGTCAAAATGGCAACAAGTAGAGATCAGATCCAATTCAGTCTTCCAGTTTTTCATAACTAACCCAAAGAACAAGCGGCTTATCACTCCAAAGCTCCAAAAAGATGATGAAAACTATATAACACAATGTCCTTTAGCTCCCTAAAGACAACTGATTAAATTCAGTTAGGAGCTGATTGGAGTGCAATGATGCTTCTGCTTTCCAAATACACAGCTTAATTGCCAATAGAACTTCACAACAAAACAGAGAGAAAAAAATGTCCCTCTCCCACTACTGAAAAGTCAAGAAGTAGCTGCTGGCAAGTGAAAGAAAGGCCAAATTGTTATTTTTTTAAGCTCCAATATCAATAATATGCCAGAGACAAAACTAAACAAACTATTTTTTGGTAACAAACAAATAGAACACGTTCCAAAATGTTCTTCTAAAATCTCTTAGGTTTTATAATGTCACAAGTAAAAATTAAAATAATAATGTATACCAATACATTAAATTTCCAGCAGAAAGGAGGAATAATTGGATTGAAAAGAATGGCTTTTTAATTTGTGTATTACATACAGATGCTCTTGCTCCAGTTTAAGGCTTCTTCTATATACATAAGAAACAATACTGCATAGATTGCTCTGCTTTTTTCAGCACTCTGGAAAACAGATTTAAAAAGAAAAGATCACTGTGCACAGGGTTTGCAGAGTGCATTTTCTTCTTAAACA
>VWZD01006864.1:104905-119379 GCA_013396695.1 Sakesphorus luctuosus
AGACATATTTGTCTTCTTTTATCCCACACCAATATATTTCTCTGTTAGGAAATACCCACTTTCCCTTGATGCTGATGACAAGAACCCTCATGCCTCTCACAGCTCCCCTAGTTTAAGGACAGGCCAATGAAGTATTGATGCAAAACACCTTCAAACATTCTTCTTTATGAACAATGTAGACAGACCTTAGTGATAAATGTTCAGAACAATCCCAGGATTCTTTCGTGGGTGCAGAAGAGACTGGTTCTACAAATGCACACAAAAGTTGCCCTACAAGTTAAGAAGTTAATGGGAAAGGAGATGACAAGAACCAAGGAGGGAGAAAGGAGGTTGGAGAAAAAAAGAGGCAGCTATAGGCATCACAAGCATTGTTGAAACAAACAGGTTGGGTCTATTCCATGTGAAGATCAAAATGCATGGCAAATAAATCCACAAATCTCTTTTTAAGCAAAAACTGGCATCCTGGGTTTAAGACAGCATTAGAATAACAGAAAATAAAGGGTACATCATTGATTATACTGGGTTTGGATTCGTCAGCTCTGCTTTTCTGAAACTTTCATCTTTGGAGAAACACATTTTTTCTCCTGCAAACAAATAGTTATTGCAAAACAATTATGTTCATTTATACCTTGTAAAATACCCTCCAAGACAAACAAAGACGAGCAATATGTAGCACCAAGGTAATTTCTGGGAAGGACACAGCAGCTGAGCCAGCAGAAAATGACCGCACCCGGTTTTTTTACTATCTGGGACACTGGGGATCCTCATCATGTTGGTGGCAATTCTTCCTTAGCGCAAGACAAGCCAAGCTGTCCCAGGAAAAGTCAGAGCAGGAAAGTCTGTTGAAGATGCTGTCCAAACTGCGAAATAAGCTCCCAGCAGCAACTGTGAAGATATTTTTCTCTCATACATCTGCTACAACTTGAACAGCTCTGCCTGTGCATTACCTGCTAGGAATGTTTTTTGGGGATTTTTTAAAATTTCTTCTGGACAATTTCACATAAGATATATTTATTCATTAATTAATTTATTCATTAACATCCCTTCATTATCTTCAGTGACATTACCACTGCAAAAGTGAGTTTTCCTTCAGCGATCTATAAAATCTCTGCTTTTTCACAGAAGCCTATTCACCTTTCAATCATTTGTTTTATATCACTTGAGTAATTACTGAATTTGGATTTATTTGAGGGAAATATATAAATCTCTCCTGTAAAAATCTACACTTGAGGAAGTCACACTCTATGGTCCCTTTAGAGCCCTTGGAAACAGACACAGACTAGACCTCACCAACCCTGTTTTATATGCCTGTTTTAAAGATTTGATAAACCATGCCTCAACAGACTATAGAGACAACCAGATCTCCACTGACTACAGGAGTCCATTTCAACATTCCTAAGTTGTTTGATGATCCATCTCCTGCTACCAATCCTCTTTGTCCTGCTCCCCCTCATGACAGCAAGATGAGATATTTGAGACCAACTTCAGATTTCATTTAGGTAAATAAGAAAGGCAAAGAAGCATGTGCAGCTGGTGTAAAATAAACACTCATACTTTACTAAAAATGTTCCAGGCTGACTTCAACATCCACCAGGAGCTAAGGAAAACAGCAATACAGAATTCCTTACAAATATTCCTTGGAACTGGGAGATCCTGTGGCTGCTCCCAAATGCTACTTAGACTTTTTTAGGGCATTTTAAGACAGGACAAAATGTCACAAATAAGAAACTTACTTAATCTGTGGTTTACACATTGATATAGTTTACTGCCACTGAAAAACTGCCATGATAAATTAGTATTTCATGCTTATGTCCAACAGACACTGAAATACATAAGAGGCCTGACTTTCTCAAGTCTACAACCTAACACAAAGCCTAACAACATGGTTACAGCAGGACAAAGTAGAAGAATTTTGCTAAGTAAAGATGTGCACTGATACAACAAATACAACAGCAGTGGAGATGAAGTTTTGAGATGAAGGAAAATACAAAACAAGCCAACAGAGAGGGAGGTGTGATGTCTGCTTATGGTAAAACCAAAAACTCTGCTTTGAAAGCTCCCAAATTCCAGAACTCCTCTGAAAGAGATGGCAAAGTCTGTATTTACAATAACATGGCTTAAATCAGCAGGACATGAAGAACTGTATTTCAGACTCTGCAGAGGTTCAGTCATTGTGATGCTCTGAGTACCATTTCTGCCCTCCACTTTGTTGTCAACCATCAGTACATCAAAACGCAGACTCCTTCCCCAAAAGCACAGTCTCAGTAGCACCATTCTGCAGTCAAAGACCACCCCGGGGTCTGGATACCCTCACAGATACCCTCTGTTGGCCAGACTGAGCTGTCCTTCAAGCACCCACACAAGTCTGTGATCCCCATAAGGTTCCACTTGCATCTCTCCTTTTTAGGGAAAGACACACAGACACCGGTCATGGGAGCCTACAGCACTGCCCCACCTTCCACAGACTTTTTTCAACATCAGTGCAATGGGGACAAATGCTGCTAGGGATTTCCCCTCCAAACCATGCCTCAAAATAACACTGGAATGTGGGAGGAGAGCATCTAGGTTCACATTGCCTCATGCAGCACTATTTTAAGCAGGAAAATCCTGAGGATTGGTAGGGTTTTGATTCTTTCTCCCAAATGTTGCCACTTAAGGCACTCCCATCAGACTCTGTCTCCTCCTCCAGCTTTAATCACCTGATAGCATACAAGTTAACAGAAATAAGGAAAACTACTATACATGGAAATGAATGAGAAATGAAGAAGTATTTTTCTGCCAAGACCAAAACAATAGCAACCAAATATTTTTCATTGTGCTGGGAGAGACTTCTGCTATTTCTCAGACTACAGCATCCCTCTTTGATTTGACAATTTACAAAAAAAAACAAAAACAAAACCCCCAAAACACAACTAAATAAAACAAAACAAACACACACCACACACACACACAAAACATTTCTTGAACATTTACATCAGTAAGTCATACAGTCTTTCAGAAGCTGAAAAACCCATACCTGGCGTACAAAACTGTTAGAGGTAGTGTCAGAAGATGTACTCCCATCTGATCCTTTAAATCGGTTTTTTCTTCTTGCCCCTTTACCGTAAGACTAAAAAAAACAAACAAGAAAACAACCAGATTAGAGAACCAGCATTACAGCATTAGTTTGTGTTGCACAGAAACCTCTCAGCGTCTCCTAGGCTAGCAGGGATTCCGATTATCAGCTTTGTGCCAATCAATAAGGACATGTGCAGTAAGTAACTGATGGGACGTGTGAGCAAGTGCTCACCAGGCTTGGTCAATTGAGCCCTAAATGGTTTTTTGTCTTTGGTGTTTTTTCACACTGGGGTTTGGAAAAGCATTTATAGACTTGTATAGATGCAGGATTATTCACTCAAGTCAAAATGACTACAAAGTACAGCTTATTTTGCAGCTGGTTTAAGTAAACAAGGTAGGAAAGGAGATACTGGAGCAGTCTCCAGCACACCAGAGCTATGAGCCAAGTCAGCTGAGGGAACATTTAGCGGCAAGAAGTGACCAACAACTTGTTGATTAAGATACAATCTTACAAGCCAGGGAGAATTTACAATACTAATTTTTTTACAAAAAGTTGATGAAATTAAAAGCAGAATAACAATGAAAAAGGCCTGTAGGTGTAACTGGAACAGGGATAATATGCAACTAAAAAGCAAGCCATCATTTTTATCTCCTAGGAATTTAAAAAGACCCCAGGAAAAAGCTATGGTGGGCTGAAGCAAAAATTTAAAACTAAGGTTTAGAAACACAGCAAATGCATGTGTTTGTGTCTCCCTCCCTCGAAAAAAACCCCCCAAACCTATTTGTTCTGTGCATTTCAATACTGATCATCAAAACTATGTTATTTGCAATCACTTATTTATGTGGTGATTGTAAACTTTGCCACAACATCACCCATGACCAGGACATCCCTTCCAGCTATAGCAAAGTCTCACAGAATTATTCTGCACAATGACATTACAACATAGCCCTTTCTATTCTAGTCCAATTGTTTAAGTTCATCTAAATTTACAAAAAAATTATGTCTTGGCTACTTAAGATATTATTTTCCTTGAGGCTGATAAATACATTTTTTTTCCTCACTCATCATGCTGCTGTAAAGGTCATTTTACTAATCCATCTCTCTGGATCATGTCTCCTGTCTTTAAATACCTCCTACAGTTCACTGCAATAAACAGGGTCTTTGTCTTCTCTTTCAAGGTCTGTGTTGGCCAGTTCTCAATCTTACCTCTCATCCTGCATTCAGCACTGAACTTTTGAATTCCACAATAACTCAGGGGGAAAAAAACCAACACAGAAACAAACACCAGTCTCCATCATCAACATGATAAATTTTCAGAGAGTAATTTCATATCCTCTCCCATTATACCTTGCAATCCTTCTCCCAGGGATAAAAATACCTTCACAGAAATCTCGTTGTTTTCCTTCAAATATAGAACAACAAAAACCCCTCTTGATAATAAGCCATTAGTGTATCTCAAAATATTATACTAATCAAGGATATTATTTATCCACTATTAATTCCTAGAATTCCAAGTCTATGCATCCACATCCTGCTGTTGACTTTGGCCATAAGCCGCTCTCAGTCTGGGGTTTAGCCACAGTGCGAAAATTATGATCAGCTTACTGGAGACCATGACTGCGCATGCATTACAGCACAACACTCCTGATAACTTGGCCCTAATACAGCAAACCTTGGGATAAAACCCTGCCTGGGTGCATAAGGTGTGTCCTTCCCTGGGCCTGGGCATGCTTCAGAGCTCTGGGCCTTGAGGGAAGGATGGGTTCCAGTGCAGGCTCAGAGACTGTTAAAATCTCATAATGGCAAAATTTTAAGATCATGACTTCAAAATCTGAGCTGCTGTTCTTACCAGTAACACATATGGTAAGTATGATGAAATATTTTGCAACTTAAGAGTAACTGAGGAGGACAATAAATAGCCACTACAAACTTCAGATCATTTGACATCCAGGTAACTTGCTCCCATGAGATGCAAGAGAACAATCTCAAGCTGTATCTGGACCGTAAGTATTGATTCCGGACAGGTCTGGAGCACATTCAAATCAAATACACCAATCTTTTAGAAAGGATGTCTCAAGTAACAATAGTTCTGTCAGCCTGACTCAGCAAAAACTGTATCTGTTATGTCACTAACCTAACAATGACCACAACAAAACCAATGTTTATCCCAGAAAATATAGATTTATGGGAAAGATATTTTGCCAAGCTCCATATGATTTTTTCAAAACTGTAAAACAGCCATGTAAGAAATCTCTGAAAGGCACACAAATTGATTCTACACGTGCTGGTTAGGGCAGAACTATATGAAAATCAGCGTGCTACATAATATGTTAATGAAAACAGGACTTTCTGATGAGTCTAGAACTGTAACCCAGCAGATATCAAAAAGTAAAATTAAATTTCTGTGAGGAATAGTTTTACACAGTTATATTTCTAAAAAGTATCTTTGAAAATAGAAAAACTTTTTGATAATAGAAAGGTCCTAATAGAACAATAAGAATACAAAGTAGCTTAGAACTACAATTATCAGCAAATTATTCAAAATATTTTCCAGTTACAGTTAGAAAAGACAGTTCCATCAGAATCATCTTTTTCCATGTAATAAGTATAATACAATATAATATTCCACTTAATATAATATTACAATACCTAAAATACATTAAAATACCTTTAACAGCAGTACTTTTCAAATAAAACAACATCTTTAAATCAAAATTTACCTCAAAAACGGTTCCTGTTGAGGTAACTGATTGTGGTTACCCAGAAACATTCTGAAGCCTTTTTCTACAATTTTTGTGGAAGAAAATAGAAGTATACTTACAAAAAAATGAAGAATTTCTAACATTCACAAAGAAGCTCAATAATACAAAGCATCTACATAAAGACCACACTATGTTGGCAATTTCATAAATGGTGTACAGTATAGTATTGTGTAATCCCCAACAACATACTAGAAAAAATGTACACATACTTTCTTTCACATTTTTTTTGTATTTGTCCCCTTTTTCTACAATATTTATTTTATTTACAGTATCCTAGTGTTCAGTTTTATAATGCAAAAAAACTACAACAAAGGCAAAAGAGGGATTGAGTCTAGAGTGATGGGGTTAAAACAAACAAGAGCAGAATAAAGCCACATTACAAGCACAGATAAAATGCACACGTCCCTATCTGCATAGCAACGACTAAGAGCATGTATTTCTGGCAGCATCACACAGAAAGTGCATCTCAGACTGAAGCTCACCTTGATTTTTCAGTTTGAGAAGTTTTTGTCTTCAATAAGTGGAAACTATTCAGAAGCATAAGCAAAATACTAACTTTAAACACAAAAAGCTGTTGACATGGTGGCTGACTCTGGCTACAGAGTGTAGGCAAGGTCAGTTTTACATGTGCTTCTTTGCACAGACTGATGCTCAGTCAGAGGAAAGGCGGACAACTTTGGCACGTGGGAAAACTGGGATTTGAGGACTCTCTTCATTATTTTAAATGATGCTAATCAAGGACTACATTTGTCTTCCATGCCTTTCAAGCTTATTCCCACAGTCAGAAATGCCTGAAACTGTCTTTTGAAAATGAGATAAGCCTTCCATAAACAAAACAGTCATATATTTTTAATAATTATTAACTATCTCAGTGATGTGGAGAATCATGAATAGTCATCCTGTCATAGTCATTCTGTTTTGCTTCTTTAGTTGTAGGGTTTTTTTTTCATAAGAGCTTAATATGAGAGCAAGACTTCTGTTCAAAAAAAGAAAAAAAAAAGAAAAACAAGAAAAATCTACCAGTTATTTTCAATTCCGGGCATAAAAAAAGGAAAATTTTTTAACAATGTACCCAATATGTTACTGTGATTTTCATATTAAAATTAGGTGCCTTATCTATGTTCTGTGCAGCACTTGGCTGCAATTAAGTAGCTAAAAATAAAGGTCTGAATCACGATACACTGACATTGGCCAGTAAAAGCAGCAACACGGGGCAGTTGTTCTTAACCTATATGGTAGCTGTGCCCAACAGAAATCATTGGAGACCAAATGCCGCTACACCCCAGTGCCCAATGGTAACAATCCTGAAACCCAGCAGGGTCAGGTGCCCCTGGCACACCAGCATTTGCCCCAACTAAGAATACAACCCACTCCAGCCCTGCAAACAAGTCTGTTTATATAAAAAGTTTGTTGACAGGAACATTCTCACTGGATTTTAGCAGAACATCTTATACAAACATAAAGTTATGTATACATTTGAGTGTTTACAAAACTGTAGCCTGGTTTATTAGTCAGATGTGTGAAATTCTTTTAAAATTTTCTGAGTTGCCAGAGACAAGAAACAAAACACACACATTTGTGTTCTTCAGCTTCTTAGAATACCTGTCAAACACTGTGACACGTTACCAAAAAAAGCCCCAAAACCAAACTTTGTAAAAAACATTTCATCAACAAAGTCTTAGCAAAGACTCTGCTTTCCAACTCTGACTAGAAATTACGTTGTGCAACCTTTATTCAACCCCTTTAATTGTATGAAATATGGGAATCATATGAAGCATTAAAGGCATACATAGCAGTTTTCTGATAATTAAGTTTTATATGCAATTACTGGTTATTACAAACAGATGAGATCAATGCCACTCAGGGAAATCCTTTAATTTTAATGAGGTTCTGCCTCAACACATGAAAAGCATGCATCCATAACATTTAATCCTCTAACACATGTGACAAGCAGAAGGTATGGTTTATCCCTGTAGGTAAAATATCATCTGCAAGAGGAAATATAAAACAATTTAAAATTACTAACTATCTACAACCAGGGAACTGATCTTCAGTGAGAATCTTAAAATGCCCTTCCTCAGTAACCACTCTCATAGTATTTTATATCAAAGCAGCAGTGAGGACTATACACAGGGTGAGCGTGAACCAGGTAAAATAGCTCCTTAAATTATCTTACTGGTCTCATTCAAAGAATGATAAAAAGGTGTAGATGATTTAGGCAGTAGAGTCATTGGCATTAAGTCAGATCTTTAAACTGAGATGCAAGACAGAAATTGAAGAGAACAAAACATACAAATAAAGAATTTCAGAGCTAGAATGTATCTTACATGGTCTTGGATGAACAAGTGACCAATTACAAAGACCGAGAGAACACCTAAAGGTAGAGTGACTCCCTAAAGGATTCGAGAATTGCTAGAAATGTCAGAAATGCAAGAATGCACCAAGTATTTTTCCTTCCCACACTGAAGCTTTGAAAATAGTTAAAAATGTCCATATTCCAGACAAAGAAGAACAAGCCAGGATAGCGCAGAACATGCACATCCAGTTCTACACCACCCCCCCTCCTTAAAAGAATAAGCCATTGTCACTTTAACCAATTTGTTACAGCAAGGCAAAAAATGTTGCTGTAGGTCAGACCTCCTGAGCCCTCCCTGGTCCATGGCCATGCTTGTCACCACTCAGAAAAGGTACCCTCCAGCTACTGGGGATGGTGTAGCCCCCAGGATCAGTTGAATGGCTGTACACCCCCACACCCTCTCCCTGCAGAAAGGGACATGAACATTTCTAATCTTTGCACCACGAATCATCATACTAATCTCATATGGGAGATGAAGTCAGCCTTCTGATAGCACAGCCAAGGGCTAGAAGATGTACACAGACCTTAGTGATGAGCTCCTCAGCACTCCACAGCTCATTTCAATGAAGGGAACAAGGGCAACAGGGTAATGGTGAACATAATAAAATATTCTGGCTTGCCTCCATCTCAGGGCCAGGGTTTCAGGTCATCCTACAGGGTCAGCATCAGTGCAGTTCTGTGACAGGCACCCAGCCTTGGGACATACTTCAGCAAAGCTGTCTGAGGAGCACAGACTCAAGTCACCATATTAGAGAAGAATCACCAGATTAGGTCTCAAAACCTGGATTTCTCCAATCAAACATTTGCTATAAGGACACAAGTCAGAAAACACAGGGCTTCCCTCCAGGAATCCTATCAAGTTGAGGATCTCCATATACAGTCATCAAGTTCATGCAAGCTAGAGATGAGTCTGCAAAGTCCATTCCATAGACATTTTAGAAAATCCTCCATCTACATAAAAAAAATCCATACCTACAAACAAATAAATAATTTACTTCTCCAAACTTGCATATATAATACACAAATAAGTATTTTATGGATGCTTCTTGTATCCCATTAAAAAAAAGAAAAAAGAAAACAAATTTCTGCTGAGAAATCTGTAACGGAGTTAAATCTTAGATGCTTTTTTGCTGGCCTTTGATAAAGCCTTGCCAATACTGCAGCTAGAAATAGCCCTATTCTCACCAGTTCCTACACTTCTAAGCCATCTCCCAGTGCTCTCATTGTGGCCTCAGACCAGGTCACCTGGCAGTTTCCATTCGCCAGACAAGAAGCTGGGAACTTGGCCTGATTTCCTCCTCCCCAGTGTCTTGGAAACCCACTCAGTGCAAATCTTCTGCACATGTATCTGTAATGCCAGTGATGAAGATGTCAGCTCCCAACTCAGCCAAACAGGAGCACACAACAGCAGAAGGTGCTGAAGCTCATGCTTAGACCCCTCTGTGCCTGCTCCAGCCTTTTCAAATTGGCAACTACAATTGTAGGCCATGTGCCTGCACATCCCCACCTGCTTTCTGTGCATTTTTTTATGTCTCTTACAAAAGCAAACAGAACAAAATATCTGATTCCACAACAGAAATTTATTTGCAGGGAGCAACAGCCAGCTATGGGGTAACTACTGAGGACCTCTGCTAAGGGTCTGCTGCCCTGAGGACAGAGACCAAGGCAAGCCCTTGGAGGGCAGGGAGGGTGACTTTTGTTGCTTTGTGTTATTTGGAAACTCTTCTATCCTAGCATAGGAAAGAACTGAGTAAAAAAAGCAGCAGAAAAGTAACTGAGACTCCAGAGAAGCCAGTCTTGGAAGAGCACAGGATCTTTTAATCTGTAACAGTTCGAAATTAGAAACATAAAGACAAAACAAGACAAATCCAGAGACTGCCTCTAGAAAATGGCTGCCAGATACACAAATAAGTTAGGACTGAAACAGCTGAATTGTTTCAGAGGGATTTTACACTCTAGGAAAATGTAAAGAATGATTATTGTAGTCCATATATGCTGATAATGTGCAATATCCCAGTGGAAAATGTCTCTGGAAGAGATGAGCATGCAAAATCACTTTTTACTCATTGAGTTCAGGACAATGCAAAATAAACCCAAAGAGCAGAGGAGAATAATCAGAAAAGTAATAGCTCAAACCTAAAGAGCTTTCTTCAGTGAAAGACTATTAGAATTTATTTTTATCAGTAAGGAGTACAACACTGAAAGGAGATTATCACATGGGGAGAGAAAACACTGCCCCTTGCTGAGGACCATGAGAAAGTCCAATGAATGGAGGTGAATTTTATCTCTTCTTTGTTTGTATATACTCCACTGAGTTACTGCCACATTGGATCTAGCCTCTAGGGATGCTGCCAGAAGAGAGTAAACCCTTCTGTGCCTCTATAATGAATGGATATTGTTATTCTTTAAGTAATAAAAGTGATATAATTATTGTTTGTTTATGGCTTACAAAGTATTCTTGCAACTCAGTACCAGGAAATACACTGTGGCAAAATGTTTGTTTGAAAAATAGGTAAACACAGTATGAATTGTGATAAATCAACCCAGGTGAAAGGGAGCAGCGGAGGGCAGTGTGATTAATCTGCTGAGAATAAACGTCTAGATATTCTTTCCATTCCTCATTACCACAAGACAGGCAGTGAAGGGATGGTGCTATGCAACTGGGAAGGTCATTGGAGATCCAGGAAGGACAACAGTGTAAAGGCCAAATAACTAAGCTGATATTCTGGAGTCACCACATGCACATCACTCTAAAATTCATGCTGACATCAGTGGTATTTGACACAGAAGGAAAACTGAACAAGCCTGTCCCTAGTCCCATGAATTCAGTTTACCCTCAGCAATGCAACACAGAAAACATGCCAAACACTCCAGGGAGGATGAAAATTTTAGGCTTGGAAGTCAGAAGCACCTGACTGTACCAGGTCATGGAGGAAATCTAAATGCAAGTGACAGAGCTGAAGAAAACAATCAAGAAGAGAATTGTTTTAATTTAAAATGTTTCAAGTTGTTAGGACCTGCACTGACAGATGATGCATAGGAGGGCAAGGAAAAGAACAGGAGGAAAATAATGAGGAATAGGGAGGAATTCATCCAGGGTACGATACCTTCTCCTTCCACAAGATAGTCTGTAGTTCCTTGATATAAGGTTTCATTATATATTTTTTTAAACATCTTGTGTAATTTACTGATCTTATTTGCTATGACTGTTCCTAATGCACAACACAGGAAACTTTATCATAAGAAAACAGCAATAAAAATTGAATCCAATGATTTTTGAGGACCGAGGGACTTTGAAGTAGGATCATAAGAAAATGACATGGGAGGGTAAAAAAGAAGAGAGGCCAGCAGTTACCATGAAAGGCATTAATACGCTATGTTATGGTATAAATAAATCAGCATAGCATCTGGGTTAACTAAAATCATTAAAACAAATATTCTACTAATTCAAATTCCTAAAAAAGGGGGTTCTTGAAATAAAAAACTAAAAAGAGTTGATTTTTTAAAGATAGTGATCATCAAACAGTGATGCATTTGAACAGTTTGCTTCTTTTATGATTTTAGAAGATTACAAGCTGATTTTATTACGAAAGGGCCACACCTAAAACTACTATTTTACATTCACATATACCTGAACACTGAATAACTCAACAGTGTAACTGTTAGCATGTACATTTGTCTGGATAAAATTGGACTTCTGAAACTATACCACAACCCCATCTAGACTGGGATCACAGTGAATACCCAGAGCTATGTTTTTACAGCAATACGGATCTAAAAGCCATAGAACTTTAGGTAACACAGAATAATACACCAATATCTTATCCCCAATTCAAAGAACAGGGACAATACAGTATAACTGTCATGATCAACAGCCAAAGAGATTTTACTTTGTTTGCTGCTCTTGTTAGGAAAACACATTATGCAAATAAGAAATAGATTTTACACAGAGGCTATCTAGGAATATTTCACACATTTAACTACCTTTTAAGTGTATTACTTCCAGAATGTTAACTACATTCACTCCTTTTGCCACAAATTTGGCCAGAATGAACAGACAGGTATAATAATCCAAGACACTGATCATTACGTACAGCTGGGTTGAAAGAAATCTCAGCTTTACAAAAGCAAAATTCTTAGATAAGAAAAATTTTGAGGCTTGTTACAACTCTATAAATGCTTTTCAATTATATTTTCCTAAATCATAATTCCCAGAAGTACCACTTCAGAGTGAATGCTTTTAGGCATGATAGCACTCCATAAGGTCACATGTTTTTCCCTGACACATTACTCGGCATGAAATGTTTCTAGGATTGATAGTCAAGTACTTCAGTGAAAAAGATAGTGTTGCACATAACTGAAGTACCTGTAGGCAGTCTACTTGATGATTCACGTGTCCTCATTAAGCCTCTCCTTCTTACTGTGCGTGTGTTCTAAAGCAGCAAGATTTTAAAATACTGATTTTTTAAAAATCCTGTTAATGGAGCAAAAATTCAAATCAAAATAATTATCTCTCAATGCAGTGTGCTAAGGAATTAACTTACATTATCATTCAGACAAAAGGCTCTCTCGCTTTCATAATCTTATTTCCTCACTAACAAAGGTTTGTGTATTACTAAAATAAGTACATACTGAGAAGATAGGATTCCTGTTTTGCTTAATATCTTTGATTCCAAACACTGAAAAACATTCCAGAATCAAAAAGCTGCATTATTTCTGTCTTAAAAAGTGAGTATTTTTGGCTTTGAGTGTTCAGAAACATATTTTATAAAACAGAATAAAAGTGTGTTACCTGAAACATAAATAACGTGGGTGTTTGCAAACTATTCTCCCTCTCTAAACAGGGGTTCTTTATTCCTAATTAAAAGAGGGGTGAGAAATCAATTTTATGATCAGTATTTGACATTGGTCCACAGTAGAGAGGTAGCATATGATTTGACAGTTGCTGATTCTGTGCTTAGGGCTGAAAAGATATTAAAGGGTGGGGGGGAGGATGTGTAGGTCAGAAATTAGTTTCCTTGCCACTTCTAGAGAAGCTGGCGAAGCATATGGCCCTACTGAAATGTCTGTTCTGGGCTTCGAGGCTGCAGACAAATTCACATCTTAAGAGACGCTTTTTCTTTTTCAGCCTAACCTAGTCTCTGCTTCAGTGCCTGGATTTTGTTCTGCTGTCACTGGTCCCCAGTAAGTAATTATCAATTAGCAAGTCTTTCGACAGACTGACAGAATTTGCTTCTGTCAATCGAGCACTCCTGGGATGAAACTGGACCACCTTTTCCAATACAGCATCAGAGATAGCTTTGGCAGCAAGAGTAAAAACTGCCACTCCAAAAGGAAAAATCTCTGTCCTAACCAGAACATGCATGCTTGCAATTTAAAATGCACACGATCAGATTTTACCACCCTTTTACTGGGTTTAAAAATAGTACTGTTAAGTCTTTGTAGCAAACTATTGCAAACTCAAAGATATTATGCAACATTCATGTATTAAACAGGAACAAACTTTCAAAATGTGAAGTCTTACCAAGTGTGCAAACATCCATACCCTGCCTCCCTCTCATCATCATCATCCACCTGCACACTCTGCACACGGACTGAGTTGTTAAAATTTCAGAGATGACTGTACAACCACTATTCTGCACGGGTATCGAGCAGCTTAAATCTGCAGTGTGCTCAGCACCTTCAGCGTCCCCAAAATTCCTGCTCAACAATCGGCGTGAATTGCCTTCCCCCACCCACGCACTGTCACCAGCCCGTATAACAGATGAGGGAGGTTTCAGCAGTGCGTGGTGAGCATCAGGTACAGATACAACAGGTTACTAGACCAGGAGATGGATAATAGCTGTAACCTGTTAGCAATATATGCACAGAAGACCAGCTTAATGGCAACGTATTCTTACATATCCAGCCCCCGGATAACCGCAAGGTTCTTCTGACTTACGATGCTCCTGCGGCACAGAGTATCCCATGTATGTTAATTACATGGCATTTGGGGCGTGAGGATAACGACAGGGGTTTCGGGCGCCTTGGGGAAGCCGTCAAACTTTTCCGACGGCGGGGACCGAAGTTGAAGGAGGTAGATGTCCAGCAGCCCCGCCGCCNCCGGCCCCGTGGTACCTGCGCTGCCGCCGCCGCGGGCAGGGGGTTGTCCAGCAGCTCCATCTGCACCTCCTGCGCCGGGCTGGGAGGCGATTTGGACATGTCGCTCTGGACCATTGGCGAGGAGAGCGGGCGGCTGGGCGCCGAGCCCCTCGGCGGGACAGAGCCGAGTCGAGTCGAGTCGAGCCGAGCCGAGTCG
>VWZD01006864.1:119456-166365 GCA_013396695.1 Sakesphorus luctuosus
CAAGCCAAACCGGGGCGGCGGGCGCCGGTCAGCGCCCGGCCATGCCGAGGAGCGGGCGGCCCTGCCCTGCCCAGCCCAGCCCTGGCTGCTGCCGGCGAGGAGCGCGCTCGGCGCCGGGGGACGGGGCAGCGCCGGCGGCGGGCGCGGGGGAGGGCAGGGGGCGGCGCTGGGGAAGAGGGAAAGTGACAGCGAGCATCTCCCTCCCGGCAGCGCCGAGCGGGGGCGGTGCCGCGATCCCCGCCGGGCTCCCCGCCGGCCCCGCCGGCTGCGCGGAGCGGCGAGCGGGAAAGTTGGGGCTGGGGACCGGGGTGGGGTCAGGCCCTGCTTTTTCCTTCAGTCTTGCCGGACGTTTCGCCCGTGGCCGCACGGCGTCGCCTGTCTCAGCCCGCATCTAAGCCTGATCTACGGATTTATTGGGAAAATCGGCACTTTTAAAGAGAAAGTTCCATAGCGCTGTCGTGTTTGATACGGGGTTTGCATGTACTTGGAGATTCCTGTGCACATTTCAAGGGATGAGCGAGATGAAGCCCACTGTCTAATTTTGTATAACCTGTAGCAGCAGAATCTCAATCGTGCTATCGGTAGCCCACAGGAGACTTTTGGAAGACCTGTTCAAAACCTGGCCTGGGAAAATCACCCTCCACCCCTGAGATGACCTCTCATTCACATCTTATGAATGACAGATCATCTTTATGACAGCCAGCTTAATGGGGGTCTTAATAGAGACTAAACCCTCTGATCCCATAAAGCCCACTTGTAATCTAGTTACCTTTCCTTCACTGGGTTGGACCTAGCTGCGCTCCACGCAGCATGAGAGAGAAACTTTCAGTGTTGCTCTGTGATTGTTTGTGAAATCTCTTATCAGCTGATTGTAAACAGTGAGAAATCAGCACAGATGCTGAATGCACTATTGTCATATGCTTAAAATTACAACCAATACTAAGAGCAATATAATAGTCACGTACAGGAAAAGAAGCCAGCAAAGCCAGCACAAAAGCCAGATCAATCCCAAGACATAGTTTCATGCTTTGTCCCAATTGCATGGTTGATTTATTGTATTTTTCATAGTAGCTAATAAATTTCCTCTCTGAATTAGCTTACTCCAATGGATTTTCTCATATGAATAGTGAAAATCCTCTAGGAAGTGCCTATTTTTTGTGGAGAAATTGGCTTTCTCTGCAAGTCGAAGTGCTCTGAGGTTTGAAGAAGCTTAAGAATTGTCAGTTGTCCAAAAAGTTTCATGTTACATTTTGAAATGTTGTCGTAGTAGTCTTCAAAAATAATTTCTAGAATTTTGTTAAGTTGTTGCCCATGGCAAAGCGGAACCATAATTTTAAGTGAAAATAATGTCTTTTCTGTACTTAATTTTCATTCAAGTAATTCAATAGAGGTGCTCAACCATCTTGAAACCATAAAGATGCTAGAGCCTAGGCTGCTTTCAGGAGTTCTCTTAAGGGTTATAACCAAAAATGGATATCTTTTCTTGAGATATTTGGTGCAAAAAAAAAAAAATCATACTTTGCCTTCTAATAGAGGCCTCAAAGTACTTATTTCTTTGTCACTTCCAAATTAGATTGTTTTTATGGAATTACTTTCAGTGACCATCATCATAAAGGAATTTACTAAAAAACCTAAACACAGTATTCTTGTTAATGATTGCTGAGGGGATTGTTGCTATTGAAAGATGTCGAGTTTTACTTCTAACACCTTAATCGCTGTGGAACCATTTATCCTTCTGTTTCTAATCATGCTCTAGGAAAGGAACTTGATGATCCCCCATGACTCAGTGCATTTATTTGGTAGATTTTCAGGCATCTGTCAGAGATGTTCTGTTCTGATGTCTGTTCTCTCTCACACAGAGAAGGGAGTGGAATTCCTTAATAAATGTAACAGTGGTCCTTCATATTGCCTTCTGAATTTTCACTTTGTAAAGAGTATATTAATAACAGCATTTTTTTAAGTATACTGTCCCTCTTTAAGAGTAGTAGTGATCATTTTAGAAAATGTTACCGTTTCTAAAACCATAAATGCATATTTGGATTGAAAGGGTATTTTTATTTCCTTATAAATTAGAGCTTGAATATATCAAATGAAGTTCATTTCTTGTGTGCTGGGTCTTATATCTTTTATGATTAATTTAGCTTTTTTTCCTTTCCTTTATAAAAATATAATGGTAATGATTTTGCTTGTTTATATATACACATATAGGGGCTGTAGAAAGCAGGAAGGAAGTTTTTAAGGCACAAATAAGTAAAAGAGAAATCATTGACCTAAAAAAAAATAAATAGTTATGTCGTACAGTTTTCTCCAAATAAACCCACAAGAACCACCTCCCCACACAACTAATCACATCTGCATTTCTAGCAAGTTTATTTTGTTTTTCTTCATGAAGTAAAACCTGCTACCTAATTGTTTTTTAGCAGCAATTATCATTTGTTGTCCTGATGTAATGAGCGGCTAGAAGATTAGCCTAGAAATACAATTGTAAGTATCTTACTTTGTTTCACTAGTTTTGTTTAGCAGTTGATCAGAGTCCTCTAACTTTGTGTGCAGTGAAAATCCTTCAGCTGAACATATGTAGTCATCCCTTTGCATGCTGTTGTTTGACAACATTTGCTCCAGGATAAGGGTCAGTGTGTAAAAACAATATGCAGAGATTATAAATTGCTTGTTCTTTCCGAAGGGGAAAAGCAACCTGGTATGCTTAGCCACTTCTCAACAGAAAACCACAGTGCTGCATTTATTTACACTTTCATCTGCAAGGGGAGGTGTTATGCATGCTTATTTGGAATTTTCTAAACATGTACATTTTAGAAAACCAGAAAAAAATAAAAGCTGTTTTGTTTGTAGGGTTTTTAAAAAAAAAAAAAAAAACCCCACCTTAGGCTGACAAAGAAGATAACCTGATTTGGGTGCCAAAAAGTAGGTGGTTTTGTTGCATGAGAGATTGGGTATTCTTTTAGAGCAAGGAGGACTGTTTACGGTTTAATTGTTCTTTACCACCAGGATAAGAATGTAGTGTCAGCACCATATCCTAGCCTTTGTACAGCGAGTACAGGTTTGATTTAGTCTGTAACTATCACCTGAATGTGCAAAAATAGCCTAGGACCATTGGCTGATATGCGCAAATGCAACTAAAAGCTAATAACTTAAACCACAAGGGATTTCATTGAAAATATGCATAAATACAGATCTGTGAGCTTACAATCACACTTATGAAACTACTAAAATGATTCTAACTGAGCATATGTTCAAAGCCATGATACAGCAAAATTCTTTGGGACTATCAGTTAAAAAGAAGTGCTGGCCATCTATTACTCTGTGTCACCTTCTGTTTAAAATTCATTGGAGATAGAAATGCAATATTGTGAAAAGAATTCACTAGATTACCTGGTTTTAATATCTCAAAACAGACATAGTTCATCTTCTTCTCCAATGATAAACTGAAACCTGGCTGTCACAAGTGTAAACTGGATGTATTCTTCTTATTTTTGTACTTTATCTTTCACATAAGTCTGAATAAAACCACTCCAGACAGGCTCACTTATGAATCCATTATCAGTCTGTATCAGAGCACACCACCACCTGGCTGGATTTAATCAACTGATCTATTCTTCCATTGTGTGTTTATTATGTTTTATTCTTTAGGATATAGGTGCTATGCAGCAAAAAAACCTTGATTGATGTTGCTACAGTATGTTCAAGGGAAGACAGGATTGGAAGGAGGAAGGCTTCTACATGATGGAAGATAGAAGCAAGACATAAACACTGGCAAAAATGCTTTTAATGCACGAAAAGGCTCACAATACTTGAAAAAGCCACAACACCTACTAAGCACATATTTTCAGCCCCTTGCAAAATGTGACCAAAAATGGCACGCTCCCGCTCGCAAGCTGTTCACTTTGTGAGAGGCAAATTTGCTGTTGATGGGTTGTATGCAAAGATCAGGTTTGATTAAGCACTTCTGCAGAAGTTGCTGGTTTCAGTTGATATTTTCTTTCCTTTTTTTCTTTGCTCTCCCATCATAACTGAGACTGCATATCTTCTTTTGTATCCCCAGTCCTTACCAACTATGGTGTTCCTATTTATAGCATTATTGCTCTCTTATTATTAAATACTTGAATCACAAGAGCACAAAAAGTCTTTAAGGCACTCTCACCCACAAATATGCTCAGCCTGTGTGGGTTACAGACATGAGAGACAGCTTTTAATAGACTATGAGGCCTATGTCCAAGGACAGCATCAGAGCTCTCCTCAGCTTCTTGAGGTTGGCCTTTCCTCCGTGCTTCATTAAGCCCTGTGCTCAGCTTGGGCTTCTCTGCCTTTGGGAAGACACCTTCTTTTCCCCCCAACAATTGCTTATTTGTGGCACCGAAGCAAAACTTCATTCACAATAAATGGTGTAAGAAAATACAATGACATCTAATTTGTGTGAGGATTTCAAAACCATCAAGGTGGTTGACAGTCAACTCATCATTACCAAGGTTGTTGGCAGCATTAATACTTCTAGGAGTTTACAAATTCTTTGCCAAATTATACATGCACAGATCTGAAGTGCAGATCGCTGATGGCACTACTCCATGTTGCCATCAAGTCGATTTAAACAGTGAACATTTGCCAGATGCCATTCCCCTCCTCGCCTTGGCTGTGCTAACCTGATCTTCCATGGCACACCACTTGTGCCTCTGAGCATGAGCGACTCCACTCCAGAACTAAGAGTAAAATGCAGCAGAAAATTAATTACATTTCCTCAAGGCAAATCTGCCACTTTACCTCCATGATCCACCCTACTATGGAGACTAAGTAGTGCAGCTGGCAGGGTGAAAGGGAAAGGGGAGGCAGTGGGAATACATAACTCAGAGCAGGGCTGAAAAATTCCTTCCTGGCAGCATACCAACCCTTAAAGCAGCTTAGCTCTAAACATCAAACTGCAAGCAGGGTAGGTTTTGAGAACATTGCTGCAGAATAGCATTGATTTGGTTTCAGAAAAGTAATTTTTGGTAAGTACTTTCAGGTTTTGCAGCAAACAGAGAGCAAGGGAAGACAAGTCTTCAAACTTTACTTTGTTCCTCCTTTTTCTCCCTTATTGCTAAGCCCTTTTTACTCAACTGTCCCCCAATCTTTACCAAAATTGAAGTCCTCATTTTTTAAGAAAACTATTTTCAATAAAACACCCTTCAAGTTTCGTAAGAGAAATTAAGATATCAGCAGTCACAATAATACTGTGATGCAAGTTCTGTTGTAGCCACAATCAATTAATTGCCATCAAAAGCACCTTATCTATTTCTATAGAAAAATTTTCAAGGGAAACCTTTGTCCCCATTAAACACAAAATGGTGCACAAGACTGTGCTGTCCTAAACTTTATTGAGATAACTGTCCTTGAAATGTCCTTCAAAACTGTAAGAACCAAGTTCTTACTGAGAAAATAATTTTCTGTTGTAACATTGCAATGGTATCCCGTATGACTTCTCCAGAAAAAATCCCCAAAGACTTGATAGCAACATTTTGATCTCAATCACATGCAAAGAAGGAAAGAATGGCAGGTATCACTAAGATTTACACTACATTTTGAAACTACATATTTAAAATACACTCTCAAGTACTTCCTAAGACATGTTTCTCAAATCTGTATCGTTTTGTTATATCATTAGATGCTAAGAAAAATAATTTTCCTTCAAATTTAACCTATTTTGTAGGAGGAAAAGCTTGAAATAGATATAATAGCTTTTTTCTTTTTGTTTGTTTGTTTGTTTGTTTTCCTTTATGATGTAATTATTCTGATAAAAATTATAGGAAAGGGTCAATTTTTAAAATTAGTGTCTATTAAAAGGAAAAGCTAATGTATTGGTGTCCAAGCCTGTGCCACCCAGGACACTAAAAATCAAACCATGCTGTACTACTCTGCAGGGCAGTGCAGGAGCTGCTGCTCCTGGTGAAAGCCATGGTGAAATACACCCATGTTCACTCTTGGGTTACTTTCCTGAATGCGTATCTCTGAAAAGGCAACAAAAAACAAAATAAATGAAGCATTGCTGTGGCAAGAAGGGCATTTCAGGCCATCAGTGATCTCACAAAACATCCATAAAAAACTGGATCTTTGTGTTACTTAAAACAATCCCTTAATAGGAAATCTGATCGAGACCTGCTTTTCCTTATGGCATTTATGAAATTCTGTGGTCACTGAAGACACATGTTAGTGACAAGCTGCATCACCTCTGGTGTGCCATCTGAAGTTTGCCCAGGTGAATTCAATAGGCAGAGGCAGCTCCATGGCAACAAATACTAAAGAAACAGTCTGTTAGCCAGAGACCTAATTCTACAGAGATACATGGAGCATTTTCTAGCACAACAGGAAGAAAAATACATTTCAGAGAGTGATAATGAGCAAAGCCATAAAACATTTCCTCCTCAAGAGAAGAAACGACTCATGGTCTTTGGTAATTAGCCATAAAGGATTTTTCCTGAGAGCAAAATATATTCAAGATGTGATTTTACAGCCTTTGCTTGGACAATATTCAAATAAATTTCACACAGGTGTTTTTTCTCTCCCCCCCCACCCCCCTCAGTATAATCAGTGTGTATCTGTTTATTCGCTCAAAGCTCATGAATTCCTGCAATTTTTTCACGCCCACCTGAAGAATTAAAAACCAGAACCATTCATGTTCAGCTATTATGCAAGCCCTAGTCTTCCAAAAAATGTGAAGGAGCTTTTTATGAGGGCACCAAAAGAAGTCCTGAAAATCATTCATGGAAGTGTCTGCATTAGCTTCATGGAAACTTTCATGAGTTACACAGTGCTCTACATTAGTTTTCAACTGGATACCACAATCCCAAACATGTTTTCTCATGCACAGGAGATATCTCAGTATGGCTTATAAACACCAACACAATTCTTCACGCAAATATTCCCTAGCACTTTATACACACTAATTCAATATTTACTGTAGTAAATAAGTTTATATCTTCCAAATGCTAACCTACTATTCAATACATAGCAAAACCCCATGTTTTCATTTCTACAGGCTGACACAAAACATTTAAAATAGGTCAAATACATGAAAAAAGATAACACTGTGTATTAAAGTAAGTCTCTTAACAACAGAATAACACATTAGTGAATGGCTGCTTGCATAAGTAATATGACCGATGTCGTAAGAATGACTTATCAATGCGAATCTCAGGTGCATTTTGAGTTTGGTTCACCGTGAGGTTGTTTCTTTGAGAAAAATATCTACTGCATGCTTTTACAGAAAAACAATACTATTTTATTCAGTTTTCTATATATGTCACCCAGCATAAAGGAAACAATGACAGTAAACACAGTCACATAGTCAGAACAGAAATTTTAGCTGTTTGTAGCCAAACTATTGTTCATGAGTCAACTCCTGAACTCCTGCTGTTTCAAATTCAGTATGCTAATTTGAAACAAGATTAATTCTTGGTTCTCACTTATATGTTGAGTGTAATAGTCCTCCAAGCAGCAGTTGTTCAGCCATCCTTTTTTGCTGAATCAGTGAAGTCCTTAAGCAGCAAAGTGGACAGATGAGTGTGGTCACCCACTCAATGATTCCAACTTGATTTGCTGTGTGTTTCCTTCTGGGGGTAACATTAGTTTGTCTGCAGTGTTTGTTCATCCACCAGTGTAAACTAAAAGGGCTTTTACTAGAAACTTTTGCCAGAGTAAGTGTACTAAATAAACTTTCTTCTTTTTTCCCCCTAATTAAAAAAGGTTGAAGCTGTAATAAGAGCTTTGACATGTCGTTTTTACTAATTAGCAATGAACACTGAGTGCGCACCAAAGTATCTACATGAAGATCACGTAGAAGAAAGAAACTTCTTATATTCTTCTTGCTCTGAGACTTCAGAAACAGTAGATTAGGTGGTGCTTTTAAGTGCTCCTCCGCACTGCAGCCTTAGATCACTACGTAGCTGAATATCTACTCTGTTTTTCTTGGACTACACATATGCTGTTGTGCAACAAGCCTATAAATACTTCTTAATTAGCATTCATGTTGCTGTTTGCCACTGCAGTAAAAGTTTATTTACCACAATCTACTATACTGTTTATATATAATCTCTTCATGTGCATGGCTTCCTTCTGTGTGTTGTAAGAAATTCACCACTCTTCTGCATTTGCTACTGTGCTTCAACCATAAAAGGAAAAAACAACCTTTAGAGGCCTTTTGTGGACAAATAGGTGTTCCAGTATATTTAATACTTTCATTATTCAGAATGTCTTACAGAATTAGTAATTTTGCCAAATGTCTGGCCCTGTGTGTATATATATCTATATATCTATATCTATTTTTTAATTTTTTTTTGGATTTTTATAATGTTGACTAGATATAATACTATAATCAGATCATGAAATTATAACTTACAGATCAGGAAAAAGACGTACAGAACAGTTCAGTGTTTCCAATGTGAGAGTATTCTGGCTTTTTAACCAAAATAAGCATTGAATAAATTAAAATGTCCTTTAAGAAAGTCAAATGTGAGGATATTCCAATCTCAGAAAAACATGACAAAAAGTATTAAAAACACAAGTAGTAAAGGAAGCAGATACAACACGAATAAAAATGTTCTTTTTTGGCTTTTGGGTAACAAATCAGATATCAGATTACAAAAACCAAAATATCCTTAAAAAAGAAACAAGAACTCTTTCAGCACAGTTACTTTGTTCAGTTGATATATGCACCTACTTTTTTTTTTTAAGGATGAGCAATATAAATATTAAAAATATTTATATCAAATTAAATATTTATATAAGATTATTTATGTAAAATTAAATATTGGCTGCAAATGTGACAGAGAAGTACAAAAACTATAAATGCAAAATGTTTCAAAAATAATTCCTTTAACAAAATAAATCTTGGGGGAAAATAATGTCCGTGAGGTAAAATGATTTATTGCAACCTACGAGTGCAAAGGAACATTCAGCATTCACTAACACTTTCACATCTCCCTTACTAAACATATATTTCAGTAAAGAAAGCACTGAAGAATAAACTTCGGTACAATATTATGCAAATGTAGTTTGGTTATATTTTCAGAGCTCAGAGAGTTAGAAGTAGCATTGCGTTAAATTCAGAGTTAACCATCAGACTGGGAGCCGTTTGCAACAAGTGTATAGCATTGGCTTGTTATAAAACCAAACACCACAACCCTCCAAACCAAATTGAAGTCTTTCAAGGTTTAGTATCTTAAAATGGTTTGCTGCTACCACTGTCACCGCCCAGACAAGTGGATTCAAACTTCTTAAGAATAATTCAATGCAATTACTTTTAACTGGGTTTAGCATTTGTACCAAAAAGGAGGACTAGATTTGACTGGCTAACTTTATTGGCAAAAACATATAGCAAACCCCACTTGTAACCCTTAGCCCAGGTTCATCTGTCTGTGATCTAGTGGAAAAACAAAAAAAAAAAAAAAAAAAAAAAAAAGACAGAAGGAAGAAAAATAGCAAAATAAAATTGCTGGTAAAATAAAAACAATAAAAGCCTTAAAGACTTGAAAAGTGAAAGCACAGACAGAAATGTATTTGATGAAAAGCAATTGTATTTTATAGAATATAAAATATTTTTAAAGCTGTTTTAATCTTTACTTAGCCATTCTGGCTAGCAATAGGAAAATCATGTTGTTAACATGGACAGGCCATGGACTTTACTAAATTGTCTCATTTCACTGGTATCAGAGCAGTACTGGGAGTGCTCAGAAAGGGTGAAGCCTTCAGGCTGTACAGTACAGAAGTATCCCTGCTGCAGAAGTAAAAACAACACCCTTCATTGTTAGGTAACAGCAACACCATGACCTTTGGATCAGATCTTTGTCAGCAGGAAATTACAGTTCTTTGTGGAACCTTTGATTATCAAGAACCGGCCTTGTCAAGAGGCATTTTCATAATCTCTATTTCAACTTACCTTGCTCTCTGAAAAAACATCCTAATGTGTTAATACTTTGAATAATTACATCTGCAGATAGATTGCATTTTTGCATTTCCAGAACAAAAGATACAAATTATTAAATATTTGTCAGTCAGTGGCTTTGCTGAGAGCAAAATGCTGCAGATTGGAAATCCAAATTATTTCATCACCTTCTCCCCTGCTTCAATATTCTTCTGAAACACTATTGCTGATGCACAAAAATTTATGAAGCCAAGGGCACATGATATCTTGCTCTGGAACAACGGCTCTGTGACAACATGGTTTAGCAGTGTGTAAAAGTGTCTCATGGCATGTCCCCAGCAGCCAGAAGTCTGCACTACAAACAGCTGAGGTGAGCTGGCACGAAGGCATCAGGGTTCAGCCAGGGCTGCACATTCTGCCTTCAGGTAGCTGGTAGTACTCAAATGGCTGGCACATACTGCCCTCCGTCCTGCTGCAAGCTTGCTTCTTCTATGCTGGGCAGCTCTCATAAATCTGGCTTTGATTTATGGCTTCGGCCTCTGAGATCCTTGGTTACAGTGGGATATGAACTGAAACTCACAGGTAAGCTCAGTGTAGGGCTCCCGGAGCATCTCTAACCCTTCTGGTGTTCATTTTCCTTATTGTTTTAGAGGGATGATGATTTAACTGAAGATTACTCCATGTGGATATGACTTCATACATGGAAACTCTGAGCCAAAATGCCCTAAGATAAACACAGCAGAATGTCATGAATGAGAAATGGTGCTTGGCTGTTCTCTGGATACTGAGTGAGTCTCATACACAACTTCTATTAGCCTTAATGCCCATGCATTTAGGGCACAGACAGATTAGATCCTGTGGTGGCACTTCCAGATTGCACTATCTAATCAAAAGAAACCGTACAAAATTCTGATATTTCCTCCAGCCTAAAAATGTCTGTAGTAAAATCAGTTTGTACAAAGAGCCATGTAACTGCAGCCCTTGAAGCCCTACAGGAAATTATAATATACAGTGCCAAAAGGCAATAACCACATATACCACAAAGCAAGGACATCAGAACTAACTGGACTGATAATAAAGCTTCTTGAACATCTGGTAATTAATCTTATTTTGGAAGGATTTTAAAATGTTTACTTATATGACTAATTTCCTTTCAACACGTAAGCATGTATATGCCAAGACACCTTTGTTTCCACAGCTCCTCAGTTGCTTTCCATTGAACTTTAAGAGAAAAACATTTAGAGTTGTACATGCTACTTAGAAAAAGATCAAAATGTCAGAAAACTACACTGTGCTGAGAGGTATCACAGGAAAATTTTTAGCTGTAAGCAGAGCAGAATCAAAAAATAAGATTCATTGACACATATTAAGTATGACTCTGCATTTCAGAGCTTGGAATGAATCTGATGACACATTCCTACCAGGTTGGCATATTGAGTACCAATCTGTGGTTTTGAAATACTGTTTGATCCAATACAATTGAAGCCACCATACAGAATGAAAGTAATTTGTTGCCTAATAAATCTTATGACTTTCTTGAGGCTAAAATTCCACAATCTGCTCTCTGGTGTCTTCTTACCTTCTCATCACAGCAGCAGTTTCTCTATTGCTCAGTGTTGTTCCATATTATTCAAATTATTCCATGCCCTTCTACTTTGGTATTTATTCTGATTGTAATTTGTGTTATCAATGTATTTCTACCAGGTGATTTTATTACTAGAGTCTTACAGCTCTTGTATCCTGGTTATTTTAAACATATATTGTTTGTAGCACTCGTAGGAGCTTCTCAGATGAACAACACCATCTAAAAGCACTAGTCTCATGCACAAGAATGCTGCTGGTAAAAACATTACATACAATAACACTTCCAAAATAACATTTCACCAGTATTACTTGTGAGCAACAAAACTCTCCTGAGAGACTTGTAAACATCATAGCCACGTTAGTAGTTGTGTCACAGACAATCATATCACACTGCATTGCATTCAGGCATAACTTTTTTTTTTTTAAATTTGGTATTTCATTTCAGCTCCATAAATATAAATCTATTCCAGTAAAGGATATCTTAGCAAGCAGGTTAGTAAAAAAGTAAAGATAATTTAAAAAACCCCGCACCTTTCTGTGACATCAGATGGCCTAAAGTGACTACAACCAAGTAACAGCCAGTTGGGAGGACTTACTTGTTATTTGGATTGATGATAAGAGAGCTCTGATTTGAGGAACACCAGGAAAGCTCTAGTTATTTTAATAATAATTTTTAAAAATAAATTATTCCCAACAAAATTATTCTAATGTATTTTTTAAGGATTAACTATTTTTAATTATTATCATAAACTTTTAAGAGAAAATGAAAACATTAACAGTATCAATATGAACTCTTATTTATAAAGTCATCTCATTTACAGGCCAAAGGGAGTGTTTCAAGCTACTATAGAATATACGCTTTAGATCATAATTGGCTTTAAAATGATGAGTCATTTGGGTTCCAGCTAAGACAGCTCTGTTTGTAGAGTTGCCAGCTGGGGTAATGGCCCCTGAGATTTTATCAGGAATAGTTTTTAAGTGCTCTTGTCATATTTCATATTAGTATGAATGTAAGAAGAGTAGCTCGAATTCGGTCAGGTTCTCTGAGCATTGCCAGATAAGTCACTCCAGAGAAGAGATCAGATTTTTCTAGTTTAATTGTTGCAGCACTCTGGGCTTCTATCAAGTATTAAAACTGCCAAAAGATGAAGCTGGTTTATTGCAGTTCTTTAAATTTGCTAAAACTATTGTTCTTCAGAGAATCTATGATGCTGGCAGCTATGAGACAACCCTTTTTCACTGTAGCCTGAAACCCAGGTTGGAATATTGACTGTACATCTCTTCCCTGTATGGATACAATAATGTCGTACTGTTATACCAAAGAATCAAATTTGAGTCCTAATCAACAAACTTGAATGACACATTTATCCAATTCTCATTCTGATACAACTCTCCTGTGCAGTTGTAGCTGGTGGAAATTTGAAACCTGAGGAAGTAACATAGCAGTGCATTACTGACTCCTGAGCTGGACACTCCAGACAAAGCCACTGCTCTAGCCCTAGTACTGGCTTGCCCTACAGACTGATGAAAACAGCAGGGAATGCTGTAGCTACATTTACTCCCATCTATTCCATTTCTCAGTGGCAACTTCACATGAATGCAACCTAGCTTACTTTGGTAATAAATAATTGGACTCAAATCTCACTTCAAAATGTTGTACTAGCCACTGTTTTAAATACACAAACCTTTAAAATGGGATCTATTCTGAATTATCCACCTAAGCTTCTGGACCTCTACACAATCTTGAGTAGAAAACAAGTTTGCGGGATAATAACCTGTTTTCCACAGTAGCTTCCAAATTCTTTCTTCCATTAGGTTAAAAGCCTCAGACAATTTGATCTTGCTACGAATTCCCAAATGAGAATCAAAAATGCAGTTGAAAGAGAGGAATGCTTTAAAATGAGAAAAGATAAATATTACTTCAACATTTTTTTAAGGTCTAAATCCTTTTTTTCATTTGGTCTTGGTACAGTGCTTTATATTAAACAAACAAATTAAAAAAACTGAACAACAAAAAAACCCAACAAACCCCACAACCAAATGTAAATATTTATTGCAAAGCCTGGATTTGTATATCCAAAAAGTCTAAGGATAACAGCCAAATGTCTTGTCAATTCCCTGGGACAGCCCAAAGAGAAACAGCCCATCTTTGTTGTGATACCCAGTTCATAATAATGGAATAAACTTTCCTGCCAGAAAAATACTATTAATTTTCTTTTCTACTATCTTGGATCTAGCCAATGCCATTAATAAGGGGTTAATATGAAGTATGCAGTATTTGTAAGAAGGCATTTACTACCACTTGCTTTATCTGCAGGTTTTCTTCAGACCATAAATTGTTCTCTGGGCAAACATGCAATATACAGGTAGCGTTACCACTAAAATTGTTAGTTTATTCATATGATTTATGATCTGCACTGTTATTTGCTATGATTTCATGACCAATATGTATCTTACTCAGAAAAAAATTACATTTAGAAAATAGATACTAATTTCTCTAGAGCAGCCATATCATGAAATTCTCTTTTATATTGTCTATAACTAAAAGATGACAAGAAACAATATTCAAAAAATCCCATGTGTTGCAAACCAATGAGCCTATAACAGATTCTTTTCTAAAGCCACTAACTTGTGTCATGAGAAGGATAGGAATTGCACTTCTTAAGGAAATGCATTTTAAAGTTTTCACATTAAATATTTACTTCTTATTAAATATTATTGAGACATAACCTTCTTTGGATGAAGAGAGGTTGTTTGCAATTACATAGCTGTTTACAGCACAAGAGGTTGTCATTCATTGCATCACAGTAAAATATGAATCTTAAGGTGAATAAAAGAGCTTTCCTTGGAGGAACCAAATGTTGATTATTTTGGAAAAAGTCAACAGGAGTAAATACTGCTGCAATAATCCAGTGAAAATCCTCCACTTTACCTTGTAGCACCTTTGTGAAGTGCCAACTGGTTGTAATTATCTAATAAACCTTTGATAAAGTCTATAACCAAAGTATTACAACTAAGTGAAACAACACAGAAGTGTGTTTTTGTAAACTTTCAAATAACTTATTTCACTGTTAATGACATTATTTAATTTTGATTTTCAACAGAGGAAATAATGAGCAGGTAGCTACATTTGCAACTATATATATTAAAAAATTGATATCAAGAAATAAGCAATTAATTCTTTTCTATTTTTTATACATGGATAAATTTATGATCTGAATGCTACACTTAGAAAGAGGAAATGTTTTCTCTTAATTTTTTTTTAAAAGTAATCTTACCATTTCATTGGTCTCATAATCTTCTAGACCAAAGCAAAACGTCTTTTCCTGTCTGTATGATTATGAAGTTTGCTAGAGACATACAGCTCATCTGAGATGGGAGACTTGATAAAGCAAAAGCAATCTAAATTTAATCAGTCTACAAAATACAAACACAGTATCAATACAGCACATTTCTTCATTAGAGGTGCATCAAAAAAGTTAATCTTGCTATTATATTTCAGATAGCATTTCCCCTCTAAGCTTTTGCCAGACTAGGTGAGCCCCTCAGTTCAGGAAGGACATTGAGGTGCTGGAGAGTGTCCAGTGAAGGGCAATAAAGCAGGTGAAAAGTCTGGTGGAGTGTGTGTCCTATGAGAAGCAGCTGCGGGAAGTGGGGTTGTTTACCTTGCAGAAGAGGAGGCTCAGAGGTGACCTTTTCACTCTCTACAACTGCCTGACAGGAGGTTGTAGCCAGGTGGGCGTCAGCATCTTCTCCCAGGTAGCAAGTGACAGAATGAGAGGACATAGCCTAAAACCGCACTGGGAAGCTTGAAAATTAGGAGGAATTTCTTCACAGAAAAGGTGATTAAACATTGGAATGACCTGCCCAGGGTGGTGGTGGGGGTGTTGGTTTGGATATTGTCATATTTGAGTAGCATTGTAGAAGCTTGAATTGTGTTTAAACAAACTTTCCTGAGTAGGAAGATAGTAACTTGGAGCTGTTTGTTGAAACTCAAGCTGCTGTTAAAGCTTTGAGCATCAGGATGAACTGCACCCTATAGTGATTCTTTCAGTTTACTTTTCAGGGGTTTATAATCAAACAACCTGTTATTTTGTTGCTGCTTACTTTCTCAACGAAATTTGCAAACTTAGGGATAACTAAGTGGCAACATGCCTTATCAAAGATTAAACAGAGTGGCACTACCCCAACGATGGCTCTCCTAGAGAACATCCTGCTAGCGCAGATGAATTTCATTGACTTAAAGCAGGAGTCAGTCCTGAAATTGCTAAAGAAATGAACCAGGGGCCCTGAAAACTGCTCTAATTAAAGGGTCTGTGATTTATAAAATTTGTATCTAATTAAATTATACAACTAAAATGCATTGAGATCACCTTTGAGATATATTCAGTTCTTTATTTTAATTCTCTCATGTTTATCTTCAATTTCTTCCTCATTTCTCTGAAGGCAATCTCTGAAATGTAATTGGGGACATAGTCACTCAGATAAAGAGACATCTTACTAACTTGGCGTTTTAAAGCTTGTGTTCCAGAGTTATGAACAACTTTGGAAAGACAAGAAGTGCTATCCAAATAGAGATTTTATCTGATGGGCACGTTTGGGGATTAACAAAAGCATGGAAAGCTCATCGTATAGTCAAATCTGTGCAGTACAGGAAACTGAAGAAGTTTATTGATAGCAAGTAAACTGTTAACCTATAGAGAAAAAATGTAATTCCTTGAATTTTTGATTTTCAAACAAACTTATTAATGAGACAGTGTTTGGATACTCATATATTGACATAGCTTTCACAGAAATGAAGATAGTAGTAAGTAGAGTTTGAAACTTATTTTATTTTTCAAAAATGCTTACTTGTTTAAACTTTTAAACATAAAAATCTGTAGCTGTAATGTTTCTTGTACAGCAGAAGGGATGCGGACTAGCTGGGAGTATTAAGCAGCATGAAATAACCGTGCAATACCTGTCTCATCTCATTCTCCTCCCTTCTCTGGAGTCTGTAGCTTGACAGAGAATACTGTACACTATGGGGGTCTATAAGGCTGGATGAAAAGGAGAAAGTCAGGGTAGTATTGCTATATATGCATAATTTCTGGAGTTACATAAGCTTGTTAAATAACTCCATTGGATTTGTAAACTCCCTAAAATTCAGCTTGTGTCACAGTCTGAGCAATTCAGATTGTCCCTTTCAAGGACTCAAGACATAGAAATTAAACATTTTATAAGGCCTAGTTAAGACATGTTTTAAAATTGCCTAATGTGTGAACTCTCTTCTGACAAAAAGTGTGATCACTGCCTTTTCAGAGATGGTTGAGAGAGAAACACAGATCCCTATGTTTAGGCAAGATATCTAATGTATGAAGAACTTTGCAGGAGATACTTGCTCGCTGCTTTTATCAAGGGGAGATTGAAATCCCTGTCTCCTACACCTATGTTTACACCACACAGTGAAAATTCTGAGGAGTGATGCTCCTCTGTTCTCATTGGAACTTGGTAAGAATTAATTCAAAGTTGTAGGTCAAAGAGCAAGAAAAGAGGGAATGTGACTTGCAGTTGATACAGAACTGGGAGATGGGCAGCACAGCCTAGGGGTTGTGCTGCCATTCAGAAGGACCTTGACAGGCTGGAGAAATGGGCAAACAGGAATCTCATTAAGTTCAACAAGTGAAACTGTCAAGTCCTGCTCCTGGGGAGGAATAACCTCATGCACCAGTACGGGCTGGGAAAAAGCTGGAAAGTAGCTTTGCAAAGGAAGCATTTGCCCTTATCTGCTCTAAGGAGATGTTGCTGGTTTGTGTCCAGCTTGTCCATCAGCATTGCCAGGCTGAGGGAGGTGACACTTTCTCTCAACTCAGCCCTGATGAGACCTATCTGGAGCTCTGGGCCTACTGCTGAACTTCCCAGGACAAGAGACACATGGACATACAAGGTCATCACAGATCTTACATAGATGGTTAAGTGCTTGTAGCATTAGTTCTATGAGGAGAAGCTGAGAGAGCTAGGACTGTTGAGACTGAAGAAGAGGAAACTTGAGGGCATCATATTCATGACTGTGCCTACTTGAAGTGAAACAGTTGTTGTGAAGGTGGAGCTAGACTCTTCTCATTGGTATCCAGTGATAGCACAAGAGGTGCTGTACACAAATTTAAACAGAGTGACAGCTCTGGCACAGGTTGCCCAAAGAGGTTTCGTGGTTTCCGTCCTTTGAGATTCTCAAAACGTATGACCATAGGCAACCTTCTCTATCTGAGCTGCTCTAAGCAAGGATGGTTGGACTAGAGAATCTCCAGAGGTGCCTTCTCACCTCAGCTCTTCTCTGAATCTGTTACTCTTCAGCCTGATGACCAGTTTATCACTTGTGGATTCTAGTCTTTGATCCAAGACACAGTAGGTCCTGGAGAAAATACACAAGCAGTCTCTGGAATTGGTACTAGCTAGTCTTGGGCTAGCTTTTGAATATTCTGATCTGCCATTATGTCTTATACTTTGGCAGAACAGCTTTCTTCAGCCAATATCTAAAAGAGAAGAGTGACCAGATTCAGATCTTTGATAGAAAAGGTATGTGCTCTCAGGAGAAGATTAGATTGAGTTCTCTATATCCAAATTATCCCTGCAATCTCAAGGGCCTCTGAACTGTAGAGAGAAAGGTGGGATTAAGATATTTTGCTATCATTTGCATTAGCCATAACTAGAAACAGATGGTTTCTGTACTGGATATTTGGGACTTTTCACTGGCAATTCCTTTCTGTTCTACTGCTCTTGTGCTGTCTTGCAATGTCTATTGCAGAGATAAGACCATGCACCTAAGGGAGTTTCTTTTTTACATCTAACCACTGATAGACAAACTGACAAATTTACCAAGATCTTGAAGCTCCCACTGATGCTGCTTAAGACTGTTTGGAAGTCTCTGTATTTAGTTTTCTCTTGAACTCTAGTAGTAGTCTTTTCATTTTCTTACCATTCTGCAGAACGCAGCTGATGGAATAATATGATAGATAAGGCATGGTAAAATCTCTTATGGGAAGGAACTCTCTTCATTAGATTTTCCCTGAGAGACCTTGATTGATTATTTTCTTATTTAAGTAATATGAAGCACTGTATAATTAGAGTGAAAATAGTAGGTATAGACAATGGACAGAGTTAAAGAGAAGCAGCCTAGTGCCAAAACTGTTATGTTATCACTGATGATTATTATCTAGCATACAGAGATATCAAACACTGCTTCTTCCCTGACCCTACATTTTGTCTTATATCTCTTATCCTCATAGACCTAAAAACCACAAAGACCCATCCACACTGTAAGGTTCAGTACCATGTAATTTAGAAGTTTACTTTCAACTACTTTTTCTTTTTTCCCCCCTTGGAGCAGATTAATTATGGTAGAAGTATTTGCAGCAGCGTATCTGTCACCAGAAAACAATAACACAAGGCAGCTAGAACTCTAGGGGCAGACTTACTGGAAGGGTACTACATGATCTGGTTAAACCTAACAAATTGGATTTGCCTGCATTTTGCTAAAAATCACTTCCACAATGGATTAGCTAATGAAATGTCATTGCAGTGACTGAAGGATGTAAACCAGATACAGGTTTGTTAGTTGGTCTGTAGAAGAGATGTTTATATCTTACATTTTAAATAGACATAGGGGATAAATGAACATGCAATGTGTTTTTCATCAAACATACTGCCTAGGAACTTTCAGTACTTGAGAAACAGCGCTGGGTGCCAGCTGTATTTCAGATGATCTCCTTATCATGTAGATCTCAGTAACAGAGGCACTGTGCAGACGTGGGGGTTTTGTTATAAAGAATGCAAAAACCCATGTTGTCTTTCGTTTAAAATAATATGAAGCAGAAATTATTGCTTTTGGTAAAATTGTGCCAATGTAAAACTAACCTGAGAATTCAGAAGTGATTTATGCATTTACATGCTACAAAATAAGAACTGATTTTAAGTGTAGTAGAGAGCAAAGTCTGAATCTGACATCTGATGCTGTTTTGTAACCACAAGTATAGTGAATGTGAATGCCCCTTCTGCCAGGACTGTGTATGTCTTACCATGTGAACCACCAACTTCACTAGGGAACATACTTGGCAATTCTTTCTAAAAGGTATTGTTTCTGAAATATGTAGGACAAGAGTGCAGAAGAGAGGAAAGGGCCTTTTTACTCTTCAAATAGCCATTTTGAACATACAAAAATTTAATTCTTGAGAAAGGCAGGGACCTGAAGGTTTTTTCTTACTGTCTGAGATAACTTTTTGGTGGGAATTCTGATGCTGCAATTTACACTCATACTAAAACTAAAAACTGCAGGAGCATATTGCATGCTCTTATCTACTTCAAGTAATTAGAAATTTTCAGCTTATATTGCCTAAAACAAATAATTATCCATAATTAGAAACTGATTTTCTGTGTCTTTGTCTGTAATACTAGTAGGCTGTAAAAGTGAAAGTAGTTAGCAATTGTTTGACTGCATATTTGCAAAAGATTAGGCACATGCCCAGTGTCAGCTACTATGTCTCAGCTGGAAAGCAATAACTTTAAAAAAGAGTGATTGAAGATGTGCAGGAGACCTGATGACTTGCAGTCTGGTGTAAACTGACTGGTGAATACCAGTGTTAGTATTCGTGCCATGACATGTAAATAATTTGTTGGGGGTTTTTAGTGTTGTTTCTTTTTTTTTGTTTTGTTTTAAATCTGGAGTATAGTTTCTGGTAACAAAAAACAAATGAACAAAAAGAGAACAGGAACCTCTTGCTCTGTTTATGCTTCCTTAGAATTCAGATCATCATTTCCAAAGACCCTCTTGCCCATGATCCAACACACACTCACACATTATAATTATGAAATGTATGGACAAAGATCTTCTGAAAAAATAGATTTTCTCTACCAAGACTGAAACTTAACACATAGCAGGAATTATATTGGAGGAAGAAATGAAATTAAATTAGAGGAAGCGAAGGAGACAAAAAGCCCCACCTCAAGCAAATGAACTACATTAGAATTACCTCTAGAAATGACTGTTACATGAAGGATAATCATGGTCAGGAATTAAGGGTTAATTATGTGCAATCCAACTTAAGAATTTTGATGGTGTACTAAAATATTAAATGATAGAAAGGAATTTACAACAAATAGTCATGTGCTTTCTTAATCCACCCTAGTAATGCCAGAAACACCAGATACTCAGCTACTCTGTTGTCTAGAGTGACAACAAATGGCATACTTTTGCTAATTGCAAGTACAAAAAGCCAAAATGAAAACTAGGTTTTATGGTAGTAGGAAATGATAGAAAATGGACTATGCTCTTATAAGCTTTTTTCATCTCATTACTTGAGGTGGAATTGAAATCCTGCACACAGAATTATACCAATTTCATCAACTATGAATATGTATTTTCCAAACTGTATGGCTATGAACATATGGATCATATTTTTTCAGTGCCTCTTTCAAGTTTAAGAGTTATTAAAAATCATCTGTTTTGTAATATGTGAACTACTTCCAGTGTTAAAGCTTGACTTCTTAGCCACAATATTTCCCAGCAACATTTGGTAGAATTTTGTGGGGTTCCTGTTTGCCAATGAGAATGGACCACAGTGAGGAGGAGGTAAAATTCTTTATGTATTTGTTTGTTTTGCCATTTATATTTTCATCTACAAGAACTTTCTCCTGGACACTGCCTAGTTCTGGCTTTCCTGTTAGGTATCTGTTTTGCCCTGTTTGCCTCAAAGTGAACAGGGAGATGCTTTGCATTTGTGCAGGATGATGAATCACTGTGCAGTTTAGAGTGTGTTACCACTTGTGTTCATTTCTTTTCCATATTAAAGAAGAGGCCTTATATTCCATTGCATCTTTTCCTCTGAAGCTTTGTGCAAAGTGCACAAAAAATTATCATCAGTGACGTTCTGGAGTATAACAGAATGATTCTAACGTGCTTGGGACTTCTCATGTGGATTGTAACTGGGAAAAGACTTGCATTCATGGCTCTAACTCATTTTCTGAATGTTACTATGATCTCCTGAGCATACTGAACCACCAGATGTATATAGTCCACATACAGCTTTCTAAACTTTCTGATAATTATAGCTACTTGCTACTGAGTCACTGTACCACGTATACAGCTGACATTAGGTTGTATATTTAAGTGCAATACTCACCCAGTTCTGGACTGGGATGGCAGCCATAAAGTAGGTGTACTCTTGCTCCAGAGCAATAATACACGTTTGCACAGGAATACGTAGACGGCCTTTGAAGTCCTGAAATTAGGACACACTACCAGTTGTTAATGATAAAACCACCCAAGACGACCAAGACAACACCAACACACTTCAGCATGGAATCAAAAGAGTGACTTACTTGTGTTCAGTACAAACTACAGTGTCTCTCCAATAGGCATTGCACTGCTGGTACCCTGTGTAGATAGTAATATCTTCTGTGTGAATCTCAGTGAAATTTCCAACATTCTCTTTCTCTTTCAGAGCATCAGAAACCATGACCTGTTGCAGCACAGAGGTCTAAAACTACCAGAAGGGGTGATGGAGGAGAATGGGTAAAAGCCCATATCATATAGGTTATGGTATTTGCATAGCAGGTAGCAGGACAAATGATAGAAATTTCTTGCTGGAAATTTTAAAAAGAGTTTTCCTGCAAGGTCGTGTGTTGGGAAATACAATAACAGGGACTCCTGCGATACTCTGAAACAACTGTCAGGCCTGAGCTATGGCTGCTGTTCACCTACCAGGTACCATGGTGAGGACAGCCTGGGCAGCTACCCAACAGACCAGTGCAGGCATTGTCCTGGTGCCTTTCCTGAAGCATTAGAGTCCATGGAGACAAATTGGATGTGATCTTAAATTGGGACTGGAATATGTCATAATAATTGACTACTATATTTCCCTATGCATATCTCTTGTGATCTCTCTGGTATAGGTCAAATTAGGTCCTGCTGAACCCTGGGAAAAGCACGAGGGAGGGTTCCCCAGTCAGCTGTACTGGGACAAAATGATGTCACATATAGACACATCTATAACACTGCATTAGTGGTTGGTCGGCATTATCTTGGGCCAATATGTAAATGGTTGCTAGGCAGATTAAGGTTGGCAGGTAATCCTGTTTTAATGCTCTCTGACAGTGTCAGAACTGAGACCCTGGGGAGGGAGACTGCCTAGTCCAGCTCCATCTGGGTGCCCTGCAGCTGTACTGTGGAGTTGCACCACCCTGGAATCCCCTGGGTCACCCTGGCTGCTGGGGTCCGATGGATTATTGCACTGTGGGAGCCTGCACTCACAGAAGTATCAGCCAGACAGCTTTCATGGTATCTTTTGCATCCAAAGCCAAGACAACATGAACCGTCTGAGAATTTGCCCTGAAGTGAGCTGTTGAGGGTCATACAGAGACAGCTATAAAACCTTTGATCCTCCTGCTGCAAGTGCTGAAGTGCCACCCGGAGATATCCCTCTCTGGAGTCCCCCTGCCTGCTCTGTCTCCTGTCACCTCTGCAAGAAGAAGCGGCAGCAGCCCTCTGTATTCCTGCACGCCTTGCACCAGGATGCTGTTCTCCACTGCCGCTGACAGGAGCTTGGCAGTCACTTACATGCATCCAGACGTCTAGGCAGGGTCTCCCATGCTGTTCGGTCTGTTATCAGGGACATAAAAGGAAGGAGGCACTTCTTACATTCCCCTCCGTGACCCAAAGCAACAGCTCCATGTGTGGATTTTTTTGTTCTTTTGGGGAGAAAGGAATGTAGGTGGGTCTAGCAAAATAAATTGCAGGACTTTTTGTTTTGGTTAAAGCCATTGTGAAACTACTGCTTGTATTTTCTGCAGTCACATTCCTACTGCTACGCTCACAATAGAAGGCAGCTTATTTTTAAAATGAGAGGAAGACTTGACAAAAGGTTGCAATTAAGAATAAAAAGCTAACAACATCGATAAAGTATGCTCTTGTTATAAAATTATCAGCTCTAATCCATATTTCAAACAGATATAAACCTGGTTTGGGTTTCTAGCTGGCTAAAAATTGTTGCAATGATAATTTGCTTTTCTCAAATGGAATGGCAAGGTGATAGAAAACTAATTCAAATATAAATATCAAAACTACCTTTTCTTATACGAAAGAGGTTTGGTTTTTTATCTCTGAAGAAATGCCACATTCATATTTAAAGCATAAAATACAGTAAAGGAATAAACAGCAGTATTCAAAACAGGCAGATGAGCTCCAGAAACTTCTGAGGGCATTAGCATAGCTGGCTGCAAAGAAGGTACTATTTATCTTAGGAGTCACTGGGTAATGTGTAATATATACAGAAAGAGAGGTACAAGGTCAGCTCTCACACTGGTAGTTCGGAATTGGAAATATTTTTTATGAGGCCCTCTGCCATGTAACTTCCAGGAAAAAATACTGCAGCAAACAAATTCTTTCAATCTTCCTTTTCTCTTTAATTTTCTGTGTAGGAAAGCAAGATATTTTCTATATTTCTCATCTTGAGAGTGCCTGAAAACCAAGAATAGATGAAAGGGAGAAATCCTAACCAGCTTCTTCCAGAAAAATTCCTGTATCTATAGATTCATGTATTTAAGGGTTTCAAAGGAAAATTATGATTATCTAGTCAGAACTTCCTGACAGGCTGTAAAACCACACCAAGTAATATCTCCATCAAGCACATAACATCTGTTTTAGTAATTGCATACCTCTTAGATACCTCGTCATGATTTAAGGGCTGCAAGTGATGAAGTTCTGCAGTCCTTAATCAGGATTTGACTCAGTGAAAACACTGGCATATTATGCTCTCTGTCTGTTAGCTTTGAAGGAACAGAAAAAAATGTGTGGCTTTAAAACAGTTCTGTTTCAAATCTGTATGAACAAACTCTACAGAATTTAAAATGAACTAAAAGAAAATGCTTCATAAGAATACTTGTGCACAGTCTTCCCTTTTGTAAGGACACTAAAAGCATATCCTGTTATTTTTCTTGGAATTTTTAGAGAACATTTACTGAAAAGATGAATTCTGCAGGTGGATCTCTTCTGTTTTAAACTTATTTACTTTTATATTTTAGTGATCTGTAGGAACAGTTCCCAGCCCTCTGCACGACATATTGTTCCTAATATACATTTTAGGCTCTTTTTACCTTCAGTATCTTTTTAAAGACAGTAATGTAAAGAGATTTACAGTAGAGGCTCTAACTGTTAGCAGTGATATAAGTTTTCTCACAAGTGCCACAGGAATTCAAACTTCCATTAACTAATGAGACTTCAGGTGTTCAGATTTGACACCAGGGCAAAATGATGACTGAACTGCTCACTTAATGACAAACACCACAGAAGCTCTGTGGCAGAAATAGGGAGTAACTGGCATTTTGATCAACATATCTGTGCCTGTGGTGGAAGCTGTATAAATATATTTTTTTGTTAATGTGATCAAGATACCTGATAAATATATATATCCAAAAGATGGCCAGAAATTACACTGCCAGAAATTACTTACCCTCTTTCAGACACATTAATAAACAGTAGAAAAATATTTCAGAATACAATAACATTATCCAAATATGATCATATTGTTAATCTTGTTTTCTGTGGTAGGGAAGATTAGGCATACATAAACATTCAAACTATGGCAGCTCTTCTCTTTGATATAACGAATGTTTCCAATATTCATTCGCACCATCTGATACAAGAATAGATTTTGCTTACGTCCAGCAATGCCCTGCTATTGCTTGAATTGACTGTCACAGCTGAAGGTCATGGAGGGACTCAGTGCCAATACAAACAGATGAAACAATGGGAAACCACTTTAAAAAAAAAAACAACAAAACCTTACCTTACTAAAGGCAAGCAAAATTGCCTAAAAAAAAGGAAACTTTGAAAACAGAAGCATCAGTTATGGCTTCTCAGCTCACCTTTCCAAGTTACATCAACAGAAAAAGTAGCCAAAACATCTGCACGCCTAAATAAAAAAAAAGCTAGGATCTTACTTTGGGGGTTAAAAGAGCTCAGCTCATTACCCTAGTCAGACAGAGACTTGCTGTGTGACCTTGCATAAATTATTTGGGACAAGGTTTCTGAAGGTACATAAATGTCTATGTTCACATTTAGATGTGCTTTGGAGTATTTGCTACAGATTCTCATATCTAACAGGTACAGAAAATGAGTGCATATCTACCTTTAAAATGATCTTTAAGTGTTTTTTCCAGAGGGTTAGTCTGTGGATTACTAAAGCTTCACAAGCCCATGAATCCAGGCCATCATACAATCATAGAATGATAGAATCATGGAATATGCTGAGTTGGAAGGGACTCAACAATCACACCATGTGCCTGAGAGGGATCTCCAAACACTTCTTGAACTCAGACAGGCTTGGAGCTGTGTTTTAACTTTATATTTTTTTGATAAGTTAGTATGATGCCCATGAAGCTTTTGAGAACTGACAGGCCTGACAGTCTATTCTAGGAGAGTAGACTCTGTTCCCATCTGTAATATGAGAATAGTTGTACCTTCAGGAGCTATCAAATAAACACAGGACACATTGTGAGAAAGTCATATTGTCTCATAATGTAGCCATATTTCAAGCTTAAGTTAAAACAAGTTACTGTATAAAGTATTGTTATGAGTTTAGCTAGGTATGTTTTTTGTGTAAATCACTCTCCCTTTTTACACAGCTCAACAGAGGAAGAAAGAACACAACGTACAAAAGTATAAATTAGATAGGGGGGAAGTCCTTACATCAGAATTTGATAGTGTGTAAATATCCAAAATCACAGAGCTTAGTGTTGCTCAGTACATCTGGAAGTTTCTCAGCACCTCAGAATCAGGGCAGAATTTGTATATTTGCTTCAGACTTGATTCCGCTAAATAAATATTAAAATAAAGGAATCATCAGAACTTATGCAGAATTCCCTTGAGATCAAGAGGACTAATAACACAAAAATCACTCAGGATGAAAGGAGTTGCAGTGAGGCCACATGCACTTTAGACAATTGAAAAAGCTCTTTCCACAGTGCACTTCACATATATATGAATAAGCTAATTGCTGACAGAAAGACACTATTGGTGTTTATTAAATGTGATATCTCAGAAGCAACATTTGGCTCAAAGAATCCCTTCATTTGAGGAGACTGGAAGGGGTATTGCTGAAAAACAATTTAAACATATTTTTATAATCCTTCACGAGCATTTGCTATGTGAGGTAAGATAATGCAAAAAGTAGTTAGTCCAGTGCTTGACTGTCACAGATTCCACCACATGTACGAGAAACTCTACTGCAGGCAAAAAAGGGTATTCTCAGATTTCTAGATCATAAACTTCAACATTTACACTTGTCATTTTTAATCCTGCCACAGTGGACCTCTAAGAGACAACAGCTGAGGATCTTTATGTTGACAAAGTAGATAGTGCAGACTTTATGAGATTGGTACATGCCATTTAGCAGTTTTGTTTCACTACACTTTTTAGATTTACAGAAATATTTTAATTCTTTGTACTAAGAGGTAAAATACCATTTCTTATTCAAATTATTCAACTATGGTTAGTCCACTTTAATTATTGCATATAAAAGTGTTTTATTCTTTTCTTCAATTGGACTGGCAGAGATCACTTAGAGCATTCAACTAGAACAGTCTCAATAAAAACTAATCAAAAGCTCCTGTAAGTCTGAGCATGGGATCTGGTAAACTCAGTAACAAATAAAACATAATTCTAAACATTCATGTTTACAAAAAAAAATTACAAAATCTGAACAATAAGTTAATAAAGTAAAATAGTTATCTACTGTTCAGATATAAAATCCCAGAAACTTAATTTACATATCACTATAGCAGATGATAAAATTGTGAACAATGCTATCCACTGTCATAAGTGGTACTTCAAGATTTCCAACAGAAAACTTATATTTTAATCTTCTGTTCATATACAGCCAAAAGTAAGAGGCAAAGCCAGCCTAATAGTAATCCAAGGTTCTGTAGAAGAAACATCAACCAGGGTCGCCGTGTCTGAATATGAGTCATTTCAGGAAGCTAAAAAAAGAATAAGACACCAGAGTGAGAGCCAGATACAGTCAACTGTGGGGAAATAAAAAAAAAGAAAAAGAAAAAAAAAAGCTATGGGAAAACAAGGCAAACTTCATTAAAAAAAACACCCAAAGAAATAACTTTCAAGATGCTGAGCTTCTGAACACAGTTATTAATGTGTAGCATTTTCAGTAAATTTTAACCAAGCTGATCTTTACAGTGAAATATTTAAATTAATCAAATTCTACCCATTTTGATTCTTTTACAAGCATTGTCAAGAATTACAAATGAGATTCCAAAATTTGTAAACTTCTCAATAGTTTGTAGTAAATGTATACAGCTGTCTGCAATGAAGTGCTTATTTAGTAAAATTAGTGATTTCCTTTTGTGGGAATAAACTAGTTGGAGTATTTTTTGTTTCAGTTCTATATATAGGGTTGATCACGCTCCTTCTGAAATAACTGGCAACACTCCTATTTACTTGGGCTTTAGTAAATGTATAAGAGGAAAATGGGATTTTTAAAATATGCTTGAAAAATATTGTGTTCAATATTTTTCTCTGTGAGTTTTAAATCAAGAAAAGCATCAACACCTTTTTATAGTCATATTGAAACCCACTTACACTGACCTTCCACTTTACATACTCTCTTTTATCAAAGTTTTAAACTAAATGTATGTCTAAACAGAGCCTGTGAAAATGATGCATCAGGTTCAAATTCTCTTAAAATTTTTGCTTTGTGTCTTATAGATAGCAGGGAAAACATTAATGGCTGCTAATACTTTAACATCAATTCAGGAAATAAATATAAAGCAATGGCCTGGTGCTGACCTCTGGTTTTGGTTGGGGTTTTTTTGTCTGCTCTACTCACAGCCTGCACTTGAATAAAGTTCCTGAGCTCCTCTGCTCTTTGGAGCCCTTCACAGAAGCTGTAACAGCAGCAGCCACTGGGAGACACTGGAGTGGTGCTGACCAAGGAGGCTAACAGGAGTGTTTGCTATGCTTGTCCTTCCCTCTGTTAGAGAGGGGTCTCGTCTCTGGAGCTGCTTGTTCTGTCATCCTTCTCTAGAAGCTGGCATGGGCCCCAAAGAAAACTGTAGTGATAAATCTGCCTCCACTTTAAGGTTTTGCCTAAAAAATAACATGCAAATCCAAATGCCTGGATCTTTGTTACAACTAGGCAGTGGTTTAAATTATGGTACAGAAAGTAATTTGATCTGCATTTAAAGATCATCAGAAAGTTTTAATCCAAAGCAAGTGTAAACACCTCAAAGTTCTAATGTAAATCGAAATTTGAACTGATAGTTTATAAGTGCTCAGTGCACCTGGTTTTGGTTGTGTATATAAGCAAAAACTGTTAATTAGGACCCAAGCCTGAATCCAGAGTTCTAGTCTAGACATTTGGTCTCTCTTATTTATCCTTATAATCAGTCTATTTGTCCTCTTCCCCAGTGCCTGAGTGAACAAGTTCTCCAAACTGGAAACTTTTTCTTTTTCTCCTCTACTATTTTCTCTTATTGTTGTCAGTGACAATTTTTGAGTTACACACATGCACAGTAGGTTGCTAAGAAAGTTTTCAAAAAGAATTCTCAGCAGGTAGTACCCTTTCTATGTCCAGCGTTGATGTCTGCTCTCTCCATCTAACCTATGTGCATATTCTCAATATAGACTATTTCTATAACCATGCCTAGTGTGACATCCCTGCTTATCTGTAAAAATAAAAGCTGATTGCTAGCACAGTATCAGCTGTGGTTCCCCAACTCTCCCTGAACAACAAAGTGTGTGGTACAGCAGGGAAAATCTTGTTGTTTAGGAAGCATAAGCCTGTTTAACTGGCAGATGCAAACCACTTCACAAATTGAGGGAACATAGCACCACATCCAAGCTATTGGGTGCTGTCACACTTGCTAATGCTTCAAGTCTGCAGCAGTCAAAAGAGGTACTGCTAATCAAGGGGCTATTCTATTCTCACTCCAGCTTATGCTACCATGAGCACACAAAATATAAGAAGAAATAGGAAGCAGCATGCTGTAAGAAGGCATGAAGGGCTCTCAGCTGGCTGAAAAAGAGTTCTGCCATGCTGGGACATACATGGCATGACTATTGCACTGCAACAGCTCAGGAAATCACTTTAAAAAGTACTCCTTTATCTTCAAAATTGAACATTTTTGTAAGGTTAGACAGAGCAAACATCAGTTTTGCATAATTTCTCAGTAAAGAATTATGAAGGACATAAATGGTTTTATCTTTTGTCCCTTTTTCAGTTTCTGAAATGATTATTGTACCCTGCTTGCTCATGGAGCTAAAATGCCTTTTGACAAAGTGAAAGACCGTTAATCAACCACAGAAGTAGTTTTGCACAAACATCAGTGTGGTGGCAGTCTCACAGTGCTGTGCTGTCAACAAACCTCCACTCATGCCCCTCAGTGTTCCTGAACACAGAAACCAGTGAGGCTGTTTGGTTCTGCTTAACTGCTGCTCTGACAAGCACGGGAACATGTGAAAGCCCATAAAACAGGTGCTGAAAATTACAGCCAAGCTTTGTATACTATTAAGTGTTTGTACACCATTGGCATGAACCCTGATGATTTCTGTTTGTAGATGAGGATGCAGCAGAGAATAGAAGCTATTTCTCTGCAGAAAGTTGAAAAATACATAAAGAATGGCTCCTTTTTTCACGGTGTTGTATACAAACATAGAAAACTTTTCAGAGCTATAGATTTTTGCAGAGCTACATGAATAATTTTTTTTAAAAAATAAATAATATTTTAAAAATAAAATATTTGACATTTCTGACAAACATAGGTGAGCAACCCAAAGGCAGGGTTTTTTGAGAAAATACAAAGACCTATTAATAAAGAGTATTGAAAGAAATAAGATCCTTCCCTCTCTCTCCCTTCTTTGTTGTCTCCATATCAAGACTGAGATTATAGTGACAAGCTGAGAACAAGGGAAAACATGTCGCTGTCTCTGCCTGGAACAGTATTATCTCTTGGGATTTACAGCTGGCACATTGCTTTGAAGACTCAGGGGAAAACACGGTATTGTTCTAGGCGCTTGTGGATCCCTGATGAATGCTAATTCTACACTGAAGGAAAAATATGTCTATATCTTTCTTAGCCCCATTAGTAAACCCATGCCCACTCAGTAGGTAGGCAGCCTCATTTCCAGATTTCTCAGTGTCAGAACAAGCTGCAGCTTGGTACGCAGTGTTCTTGTCTGTTATTTACCACCTCAATCAGGACTGTGACACATCCACAATCCTTAGGCAGTTCCCTCTTAAGCTCTTAGAAGCACTTTACTTCACTTTACTTTAGTTACAATAGCAAAAATAGACTAAATATGACCAAGGTCTAAGGCCAATTATTATAATTAGGATTTTAAATAGGTTATAATACTGGAATGGCATATCAGGTTTAAAGCATTATGCTTGAATCTGGTAAATAATATCTCAGGCATGAGGTAGGAGGGTAATAGTGAACACAACTGAGAGACAGTAATAATTTATGAAGATATAGTTTTTTCTCCCTTTTCATCTAATCACTCAAAATATTCCATCTTTGTTCAGGAACTTGCAAGCAACTTCACATCAACACATGATGGTGAAAGAGCCATGTGACAAAGCTGGGAAGGCAATTAACTTCTGTGTTGCTACAAGTTAGACATCTCTTCATGAGCTGTGATTTGTCCACATCTTTGTACAGTCCTTAGACCTTTCTCTGACTGCATATCTTCACCCTTTATTTTTCTATAGACAGAGCATTGCTAGTGAACTGGGAATACGAAAAATGTTGGGAAAATATGAAAAAGTTGAGGAAATCTGATGACTTTAGAATTACTTAAGAGCTCATCCAAACCTCTCTAAAACAGAAAGGAGGAGTTCAGCATAAGCATCTTGCATTTTAGTTCATAAACAGCAAATTCATGTTGAAACAGTGGATGAAAAAAATATAAATAAAAAGGCAGTTAAAAGAAAAAAGTAATCAGCTTCTTCAATGTTTTAAAAAACCCTGCAGGCTCAAATGTTTAAGTTTTACTAAGTAACTAAAAATATATTGTTTACCTTTCTCCCTCCAAAACTCCTTCATGCTTTTTTCATATATTGACCTCTTAATGGCCTTTATTTTACCTTTTCATTACTAATGACACCCAGCATGAGAATGATACGGAACTACAACAGATAATTTTTCTAAGTACTGTACACACACAGGCCAGACGACATGGTCTTCCTAACAAGCCTATGAACTCTTTTTCTCTCCGAGTTCATCTATCTGCTTTTGTTTGACACTCATTTAAGATGTGGCTATGCTAAAAGGAATATATAACATAGACTGAAGCTCTCACCATTTCAGCTAAAGATAAATACAAGAACATTCCAGCTGTAATAGTAAAAATCCAGTTTTGAATGGATGGATCAGTTGATAGAGAAAGGCCAATATAAAGTCCTAAGAATGCTGTTAGAGCACTTATAAAATTCATCAGAATTGCAATCTTCGTGGGGAGCCCTGTACTTAGGAGCACAGCAAAATCTCCTGCATAGAGAAAGAGACAGAAAATTTATTATTTAGCTGATAAATGTATTTTGAAGACTCTTGGTAATAAAACATGAAGGAAAATATTTATGATATATTCAAAGATAGTTAATGATGGAGGGCTGCCTTTACATTTCTGTAGAATTAGTTATAAACCCATCCTGTGTGAAAAACCCCCATACATCTCAAAATGACAAAAAAAGTCTTATTTACTTGTATTTGTTTAGCTGTTCCTAAAGATAGCACGCAGTATACAGGAGTAGCTTGCTGTTAGTTCTCGATGTTCTGTGACATTTCCAGCTTGGATACATGCAAAACTGAAGTCACATGTTTTCCCAGAGTTTCTAAATCTTTTTCCACTGGGAACTTGCCAGTTCAAAAAATGTGGGTATATTTGCAGCACGGTCTTTGAGTGTTTTACAGGTGCTGCAGAATAACCTATGCCAGTCTGATTCCAGTTTGAGTTTAATTCCACTGATTTCAGACCTAATCCACTGCAATAAGTCATAAATGAGAATCCCATCAGAGATTTTTCTTCTAAAATAAAAGATTTCATAACAGACTCACAGTAGAAGATTTTAAAAATTCCACTCTGTGAGTATAAAAATGTCACTTCGACACTGGGCGATACTGTCCCAGAATTAAGAAGGCCTGTCTTTGGAAGTAACTGTTGAGTATTTCAATTTGCTTTGCTATGCAAAAAAGAGCTACCAGTTTTACAGCAATCCCCCATTTCATCTTTTTGTTTGGGGAATTTGTTTCAGTCATTTAAGGATAGTTCTCATCTCAAACTTTCCAGTTTATACATGGTCCTAAACACAATGTAAGGAACAGCTTCAGCCACGCTGAAAGTGTTACCACAATTGAGGAAAAATATTCAATAGAACAATCTTCCTGCCCTGTCCAATAGTAAAATAAGTCAAATACTTTCTTTTTTAACCTCATTATTCTTGATTAGCAGCAGGAATGAGGGTAGCGTAAGGAATACTTTATTAAATAGCTCTGCTGCATATTGGAACTTTTGGATAGCCTTTTGTGTCAGGGAAGTCCATTATGCAAACATGGCTCTTGCTCACAGTTTATTAATTTTTGTATCTATACACAGAAGAATAACAGGTCACTCTTGGCATGATGTTCCTTACATTTGGAGAAGGTTAGATGGGATGGCATCCAATAATGACTACAGAAGCATCCTGTGAGCTTTGTTAAGGGGAAAGAAAGTAGGAGTCTCACACGTTAATGTTATAGATCATGATGCTATAAGCAAGAAGAATTCCCACAAATATCATACAAGAAAGAACTCTGGGAAACCTGGACATACAAAGCCAATCAGGAAAAATACACATATATATTTCTTACCCATCTCATGAGGAATTTCGTGGCATAAAATAGCAACAGTCGTTGTCACACCTGTTTCTGTTGAGGATGAGAATGCTGCTCCTATTACCAAGCCATCAGCAAAATTGTGAAGACTGTCACCCACCAGGACCATTATTGCTAACAAGCTGATTTTCTTACCTCAGAAAAGACATACAAACAAACAAATAAACAAACAAAAAGCCCAGAAGTTTTAACACAAATAGATATTGCAATTTTTGTTATTTACTAATTATTTGGGTTTTTTGGTGACTTTGCATATAACATTATGAAAAGTCATAATAATCAGAGGAAAATAGATTTTAACCTCTTTCCCCATCAATACATTTGAAACAAAAAGGTAGGTTGCAGTACAATTCAGAGGTGCAAATACCAGGAAGTAACTTCTTCAGTTTTACTAGGTCAACTATTAGACAAAAAGTTAGGTTTGAGTCTAGTCTCATGATACATCCTAAGGGTTTATATTAATCTTTCTTTATTTGCCAAAATTCCCACAAGCTTTCCTATATGTTATTTGGAGTTTTTCCACTGTCACTCACAAAACTGCACAGCTATAGTGAAGATGAATATTTGGTTTCAGGCAGCTGATTGTTTCAATCCTGTAAATCTTGCTAATACTAACCAGGGTCTGGTTTTTTTATGAGATTGTATTATAGTCAAAGATAGAGATGAAAGACAACAAAGCCTCACAGTATCACTATTAGTACAGGGTTACAGCATGCTCCTTTCCAAAGTTTGTTCCAATCAATTAATGGCTGTTATGCTCATAGTACTCCTATTTGGAGCACAGCTCGTGAGTGCAGAGGGCTATTTGTCTTTCTCATGCTGTTCTGTGACCTCATTTTACTGTGGAAGATCATACTGAATGTCCACGATCAGGCATCTGACATGAGCGGAAAGGTGCTACTAGTGATGGCAGCACTGAAATCAAGCTAAGGAATTAGGGACAGTCTCTCTGTCCAGCCTGTAACACAGACAGCTGGGTGGCATGCTGAATGGATGCACAGGGAGGGAGTTATCTCTTTAAGTAGCAGCAAGGCTCCATATAGGTTCAATGTCTAAACTCAGCAACACATAATTGGCTCCCCTATCCTGTACTTTGTTTCATACATTTTATCCACAATCTTCCAAGCAGGACTGCCTAATGTCTCAGGAAACTCGTCCAGCTTCCCTCTACACAAAATGGACAGAACACTTTGAAAAGGGTTGGTTTCATGCCTGAAGAAGCAAGGTCGTGATTTGGGCCCTAAATATGTATTTTTCTAACTTTCAATGACCCCACATAGACATAATATGACAGACTGAGGAGATAAAGTGGAGCGGCATAGAATTGCCTGAATATAGTTATGAAAAAGTTTCACAGTAATGTTTCTCAGAGATGACTATTTTATAGTGATGAGGGAGATGTTTTTCTTACAGAAACTGGCTAGAAGTGAAGACTTCAGACTATTATAAAATAACACACAGCACATAAAAGCCTAACAACCGTATTCAGAAAATCCTCCCTAGTTGCCTGGGAGCTCTGCGGGTTCAGAAGAATTGGCAGGCTTGTTAGATTTTCCTGCCAGCTTACAGAGCTGGACGTGGATGTCCACAGTCTGCATAGTTCTTTCTAAACACTATGGGCAGTTTATAATCAATAGTGCAGAGCATGAATTACATAGAAATAATAGATTGCTGCATCATGTTAAGTTTGTGATTTTTAATAAGCACTAGCAAGGACAAAATTGTGGCCTGCCCTGAGATCTTATTAGTCTGTTTTGTTCCAGTATCTTATTGTTGAAGAAAATATACCATGATTACTAGAGCTCACTCCAGCATGTTGTGTGCAATGTAACGTGGGGATCAGGTTAACATTATGGCGCAATTGCAAATGTAAGCTTTGTGAACTTACTTGACAGAAAGTTAAGAACATGCATGTATAAACAAATGTGAATGTTTATCTTAATTTACTTTCAGACTATTTTAAAGCAGCTTTGTTACTGGCAATTATATCACTGCACTATATTCCAACAGAAACTATTAACTTACTACCTTAACTGTTTCTACAGAGCCTCTTCTTCAGTGATCCTACTTTTTTTTCTGCTTAAATAGGGGATCAGAACTCATAGAAATCCTATTCCATAATTTTTATAAAAACCAAAAACTAATGGATGCAGGACTCTGGTCATAGGTTACACTTCTTAAATTTTGAATCAGAGTTTAAAGCAAACATTTATCCAAATATAGATATTTTTTTCAATGCTTCCACGAGTCACAATGAAAAAAATATTTCTAGTAAATGTAAAGTGTCACTGATTATACCAAGTATAAAATCCTACTGTTTGGTCTTTTCAGATACTGGTAAGTGTGGATAAATAGGGAGAGGGACAGCGAGACATGTTTTTCTTCAGAAAGCTTCTTGTTTTCGTAGTCACACATTGGCTATCTGAGGTGACTGACTCCTTTTGCTGTCCTGCTTGACATGCATTTACAGAGAAGCCTCACAGTTCTGGAGGTGTCAAGCTTCTGTCCTAAAGCTGCAGATTCTGTCCGGTTTTGGGGGAAAAGCACCTAAAAGTTTAGCTCAGTACCAAGGTACCCAGGTATGTTTATGCATTTAGCTATTTAAAAGAACTGTAACAATGCGAACTTTTCACAGAATCACAGAACATGCTGAGTTGGAGGAGACTCACAAGGATCTTTGAGTACAATTCCTGGCTGTGCACAGGACCATCCCCAAGAGTCATATCCTGTGCCCAAGAGTATTGTCCAATACTACCTCAACTCTGTCAGTCTTGGTGCTGTGACCACTTCTCTGGGGATCCTGTTCCAGTGCCCAAGTACCCTTTTTGTGGAGAACTTTTTTTAATATCCAATCTAAACCTCCTCTGATACAACTGCAGGCCATTCCCTCGGGTCCTGTCACTGGTCACCACACAGAGAGATCAGTGTCTGCTGAAATTATGTATTCACAAAAAAACCCCAAACCCAATCCCAAGCAAACAAAAAACAAATCAAAACAACCCCAAATCCCTAAAATAACCCCCTCTTCCCTACTAAGATTTCACTTAGTGGTTTCTAATATGGAGGTAAGACTGAAGTATAGGGGAAAAATGAAACCAAAGATAACTGAGAAACTATCCCAGATTTAGTTACTTGGAACAATTGACACTGAGATCATTAGAAATTTGTTTGTACTTAGCACGTAATGATGATTGAGTTGAACAGAAGTATCTAGAGACGAACTATGTAGTCACACTCAAACTGGCACTGGATTGCGTACTACTGCAGAGCTGAGAGTGAAGAAACTAGAAGAATATAGTGGCATAAAACCTGAGATTTGAAATCACAAAATTAAGAGAAGTTGATTATAATAAATAAACTGATTTAAATTAAAATATTATTCCCTTCAGTTGAATGACTGCAACTTGAATTTACCAAGGTTACAAGGTGCAGTCAAAGGCAGAATTTGGTTTATGCTCTATTTTCCAATTTTTTTTTTCACTAAGCAGCAACAAAAGACAGAAGACAGGAATTATCTGAAGTTCTCTGAGGAAAACAGATAATACTAAATCTGAGAGCCACCATGAGCCTGTAATTCCATACCTGTAATAAATTATTACTGGTTTAAAGAGCCTATGACTATAATGTGTAAGAGAAGAAGAAAGCAGAATTATATTAGTATAGTGAGCCAACAAAACAGTCGTTTCACCACCTTCAGAAATAAAAGCCCGAGCTAAGTTTACAATTATAAAAATCTGGTTTGTATTAAATTTTGAGCATTTCCCTTTAAGCAAAGACTTTAGAAAAATAGATTGCAACAGTGAGACAACAAACACTAAAGAAAGGACAGCATAAGATTAATGAACTTCACAATTACAGGGCTGGCAGCTGAGAAGGTCTTGAAGCAGAGATTAAATCATGTAGCCAGGCGCCATCAGATGTGGTGACGTAGCACATAGCAAACACAGAGCTAAGCCAGCTTCACACTTCCATCTTAGGTCTGAAGGATTTCCCTGTTACTTGTCTAGTCTTTTTATTGATACTAACTTTTTTTGCTGATTGCCTTGCTCTCTGGAGGAACTTCAGCAGATTCAAAATCTTCTGGGCTTCTCTAGTGAAAAGCAAAGATAATGAATCAGTGTTAAGGGGCTTTTCCAGCTGTTGCTATACATACAGGAAAATATCAACTCTGTTCAAGCTATTTGAATAAAAGATAGTCTATTGTTATTTGCACAGATAGAATAATTTATTGACCACTGACAGTGTGATTGGTACTGCAGAAACACATGAAAAAGAGAACTCCCTTGCTGAGAAAAGGTTGCAGTCTAATTCAGGTAGGAAGAAAGACATTCATGAGTACTGTTGTAGCCCAAGAAAACTGTATTTCTGCTTGAATGCATAAAAGTCTGAGCTGAAAGCAAGACTAAAAAGGACATTATAATGCAAATTGTATGTTTTGATTTTTCCATGACTAGATGACTGTAGTTTCCTGATGGAGAAAGTGTCCATAGGAATTCTAAGGAAAAATAGGTAGATTATCTTTGGCATTCTTGTTCTTCACAGTTACTCAGTGAAAACACAAGACTAAGAGAGATGATTGTAGGTAGGTTACATCCCTTTTGAAATATAGAGGGTTTTCTATGTGGTGCAGCCTCCAGTGCCTTGCCCCCTGGCTTTTAGCTAGGGCTTTTGCTCAGCACCAGGCAACAGTAGCTGGGCATAGCAACACATGAGTACACTCCACGTATTTCAAGTGAAGAGAGAGACAGTATCTTCATCCTTATCCTAGAGAGTTAATTGATGCATCAGCCCCAAACTTTAATAAACAGATATTGCAGCTGTGGGGAGACAAGGGAGAACATGAGTAATCTCTCACTCTCCCTTCCTCCCTGGGGTTTTGCTTTCTGACTAGAGAAATTATTAGAAATTCATGTTAGGGAGATAGAAGTGAAAAAACTGAATCCATGATCACTTTTTTTTTTTTACTAAAAACAAAATAAAAGCTGTCTCTTGACTCTATAATGGCAGCCTGTGAAGACTCAACAACAGCACAAGAGTGCTGCGTTAGGGACTGCAGCCACTGCTCTAAAAACTGTAGCAAAGATGTATACTGGCTAGAAAATAGAGTGTTTATTGGCTGGTATTAACTTGGTTGTGATGTGGAATATGTGCTGTAGAAGTATGAGAGAAGAAAAAGAATTGTTTTTTAAATTCTACATTTTACAGGAAAAATAAATGTCTTTAATTCCTCTGATTGCAGCCAGTCATATGAATTCCAGTAATTTTTCCACTTCTCTTGTAATATTTATTCACATGCCACTTCTTTGAACTCTGAGTCAAAACTGCAAGACTAATCACTGACCTGAAGGATTTATAAGTTTTTCTTAGTCAACCAGTGTTTGTCTTAGTATTAATCACATGATTGTGAAAAATTGGCTGCTCTTGTACAAACCAGCTAAGCCATGATAATTCATGTGATCTATATAGAACTTTGGAGGGATCTTGCAGCTGAATGGAATGACATGATCATTCTTTATAAACAGGAAGCTATGATGTGGCTCACAAATTAGTAAACATGTTTCACTCATCTCTTTGCTCTGTTTTTAATTCAGAGTTTCCCAACTGTGTTTTAGAGATTAGCAGTGACTCATGGGACTCTTGTCCATCACAACCAAAGTAGTAAAATTGAATTCACATTATAGATCTCTGGAGATACCAATTTAAATAAGGTATGACTCTCAGTGCTACATATGAACTGGGCAGATTTGTTGGCAAAAAGAGAGAACAGGTTAAAAATTATGAGTCAGTGTAAGTTTGCAAATATTTATGTGTGTGGATACTATTTACAGACCAATATAAAACCGTGTAACTTCCTAGAGGTAAGCACCATTCCCAGATATCCAGCTTGTTTATGTCACTCTGCAAATCTGTGGAAAAATGCTCAAGAACAGTCCAAGATTTAATCTTTTCAATAATTATGCACTTAACGCTCACTGCAGAAAATCCTGAAGTTTTTCCCATGGGAGAGTCTGCCTTTACATATAATCCACTTTTTAGAAGAAAGGAGGAAGAAAAATCTTCAAGAATTTTATCGACAGAATGTAGTACAGGAAGTGAATTTTTACATCAATTTAATACACATTTCAGAAAAGTTATTGTAAAATATTTGTGCTTGAAATCTCTGTAAAAGCTCATTATGAACATCAAAATCTAGAGATTCTTGGTAATCATGTCATGTAATAACAAATCAACAGAGACTGAAAAAGAATACTGATTTATTACATTAATTTGGTTCAAATTTTTTGAGGAACAGGGAAAGAAAAATATAAAATCATGGAAGTATGTCATATTGGTAACCTACCAACTGTATGGTTGAAGTAGATTTGCCTCTGCCTGAATGTTCATTTAATTCAGATTCCACTGGAAAATCATGGGAATGTCCCCAGTGCCCATTAACTAAATAAAGGCCCTGCTGAATGAAGACGCCTTGGAATTAGTTCTGAAACCTAGTGAACACAGGTGCAGTATTTCTCAGTCTTTTGTGAAAATTGAGCATTTTTAAGAATTATTTTTTTCAAAACAAAATCTATTTAAAAGAGATTATTGGCTGGAATTAATATTTCCTACTACTTTTTAAAAAAAAAAAAAAACAACAACTAAAAAGTGAACCAGATAAATCAGTGACAACCATAAGGGTTCGATAAAACTTAATTTGTTTTAAAAATCAAAATAAAAATTGAAGCAGAAATGGATATAAAATTAACTCTGAGAATTCATCTAGTTCTCAGTAGAAAAAAAAATAAAAATTTGTGGGATAGTGACATAGCCCTTCGCTCAAACAAGTAACAAAACGGTCTTCTTTTTACCAAAAATGAAAATATCACCATCATGAAAATTTTTTCTGTTAACCTCACACTATATTCTTATGGCTGACTCAAAGATAGTGCGAATAGGGACGCATTGCCGTGTGTCTAAATTAGGCCATTCTTTATACACTCCGTAAAACAGAACAAGCAAAGGTTTAGCCTTCTTAAGTGACATTAAGATTGTCTCTCATGCTGAGAAACTTAATGAGCCGCTACATTTTGTGTTACATTATATCCTTGTGCATAATCATATTTTCAGGCTCCAGCCAACTGAAACACAATAACTACAAGCATGGCAGTGAGCAAGGAGATATTATTAAGAGATTGGGTCTTAATGACTGCAACAAATGCATTAGATTTTCAAATCATTGAGATCAAAAACAACCTGGAAATTTTAAGATATCACACTCGAAAATATCTTGTGCTTACATCTATGTCTTTCTCCTTTTCAAACAGAGCCCAGGGTAAACAACTGTCATTGCTATTTCATACGGATACGGACTTTTCACCTGCTCCAGAGTCATAACTCTGCTTACAGAACACATTCAATTAACCGTTACTTTTTGAGTTACAAATATATGGAACACATTCATGAAGCATGCACAATCCACAGAGCAAAGCAACATACAAATTGAAGGTCAGTCTGGTAGGAGCACTTAGGAAAGCAATTATCAATGCTTCATTTAACTCACACAAATGATAATTAGTTTCCATGATCACTTTAACATTCTGTGCACTGTAAAATCTCAAAATAGAAGAGATTTTTTAAAGGATAAATTGTAGAAAGCTTTACCTGCTCACGTGGTGTTACTAAAAGAAAGAAACACTTTTCTATCAGAAAAAATCCATGAATTCCTCCAATTATTCCCAAAAGTTTCCAAATATATTCTTTTCCCTCATAGAAATGTTCTATGTCTTGTGCTTCATGTTTATGTAAACCAAGAGTCTAAAATAAAAGAGATAAAGTTAAAAAACATTAAAATTGCAATATTTTAATTTTTTCTAGAGGAAGACACAAGGTGTGAATTCAATTTATTCTTGAAATTTTCTTTTCCCAGTCCTTTCAAATTTACATTGTGCTTTGAGCTAATAATATAAATAGTAGATGATGAAATTAATTTTCAAGAGCCTCTGCTATATTTATTCATCTCTCAATGGTGGAAGTAACATTATGTTTTATGAAATTGCCCTTTATGTATGTATGTGTATATATAGATATATATTTTGTTTGGAGTATATTGGTGTTCAAAGTCTATAAAAATTACTTGCATCATCCTAATATGTAAATTCATATTGAAAATAGACAAGGAGCTAATGGAGAGGATCCAGCAGAGTGCCACAAAGATTAAAAAGTGTCAGGAGCATCTCTCTTATGAGGAGTGACTGAGGGAGCTGGGCCTGTTTAACCTAGAGAAGACTGAGAGGATCTCATCAATACATACAAATATCTCAAAGGTGAGTGCAAAGAGATGGTGCCAGACTCTTTGCAGTCATGCCCAGCAATAGGACAAGGAGCAACGGCCATAAAGTAAAACACAAGAAGCTTCACATCAACATGAGAAAGAACTTTTTTACAGTGAGGGTGGCACAGCACTGGAACAGGCTGCCTGGGGAGGTTGTAGATTCTCCTCCTCTGGAGACATTCAAAACCCATTTGGATGCATTCCTCTGTCACCTGCTCTAGGTGACCCTGCCCTGGCCAGGAGTTGGACTAGATGATCTCCAGAGGTCCCTTCCAACCCTAACTATTCTGTGTAAACAAAAATTAATAAACTAATATACAATTAATGTCTAAATCAATTTATACTGGTGGGTGTGCTTCCATTTATTTTCCCCCAGGGGCACAGCATGGCAGCCGTCCTTTGCTATGACAGTGAGCTCTTTAAAGGCTACTGGAGTCATCAGTTTAAACTGGTGAAGGAAAATACTTTTACACTCAAAATGTGTTTCTGAAAGAAATGCATTTATCTGACATTCACTGAGAATTGCCCTCCTTAAACCACTCTCCCAGTTTTGCTTCCAGAAATGATGCATTGAGTACAAAGAACATTTTGACCTGAATCTTAAATGAAGCTGTGAAGTTCACTTTCTACAACCACTAGAAATCTACTCATAACTTCTGTGTCATGTCAGAGGAGACTCAGCCAAAAGTAGATGAATACACCATGGAAAATTTGGTTCTATTTTGCCTGCTATCCTGTTCTTAAATTTTATTTCATTAACTTAGGAAAAGTTCATAGCACCCATTTTATTACAGTTACAGGCAGCAGGGTTAATTAGGCTGATAGCTCTTTGTACTCTGAAAAAACATGTGGAGGGGACTGCGGATGCCTCGTATAACCTTTGAACAATTTCTCTTAAAACATTTTACAGAATCTGCCGCATGAAAGAAATCAATAGATACCTAGAAACTTGCCTTCCACTGGACTTGTGGAGTTTCTGAAAAGTTTTTTTGAAAATAGGAACCTTATTTTCTTTGAATTCATTATTTACTGAATTCTGCTTCTTACTGCTTGTAATCTCTCTCTGAACTATGGAGGGAAAATGTAATTGGAGTGTTGGGTAGATTACATAGAAGGCTTTATTTATAAACAGATGAGCATTCTCCAGGTTTAAGTAAAACTTTTCCCTGTGTGTGCAAGCACATGCACATCTGTGCCTACATTTTAAAAGCACTGAAGTGTCTTCTATTACTTACCTGAGGAATAAGATGTAGCAATGCATCTCCAGAAAGCGTTCCAACAGCCAAACCGACAAACAGCTGTAAAATGAGTGTATAGATTTCTTGACAGGAGTTAAATAAAATGAGAGTTGTACCAAACATAGATCCAATAGTAATAAGTAAAACAGCTACAGTGCTGTAACCATATTCTGTAGGGGAAAACAAATGAAACAAAACAAGGGCACCTTTAATCATCCAGTATTTATATTTTTGTTAGAGTATTTGGTTTGTATTTGTTTGGTTTTGAGGATATGTTTTGACACCTCTGTGCACAAGCACACGGGAGAAGTGATTCATTGTTCCACTGGCTGATTTTAGCTGGGATTGAGTTAATTTCCCTAGTAGCTAATACAGTGCAGTGTTTTGGATTCAGTATGAGAATAATGTTGATAACACACTGATGTTTTAGTTGTTGCTAAGTAGTGCTTATCCCAAGTCAAGGGCTTTTCAGTGTCTCATGCTCTGCCAGTGAGGAGCTGCACAAGAAGCTGAGGGCAGGGGGAGCACAGTCAGGACAGCTGACCCAAGCTGGCAAAGGAATATTCCATACCATAGAATGTCACACCCAGTACATAAACTGGGGTACTTGGCCAGGTGGGGCTGATTGCATCTCAGGGATGGACTGGACATCAGTCAGCAGGTGGTAAGCATTGTAGCGTTCATCACTTCTTTCTTCTGCATTTTATTGCTCTCTCTATTTTTTTGCAATCTTTGTTTCTATTACTAGTAGTGGTAGTAGTAGTATAAGAAGTATATTTTAGTGTATCTCAATTATTAAACTGATCATAGCTCAACCCAAGGGTTTTACCTTTGTCCAGCTCTCCTCCCCAGCCCGCTGTGTGGAGAGGCAGTGCAGGAGGGTGCGGGAGTGGCTGCATGGTACTTAGTTGCTGTATGGAGTTAAACCACAACAGCCACAGACTTTGCTAGTCATGTGTGATACAGATGACAGAATTAGAAGCCTAGAAAACATTCTTTTTTTTTTTCTTTTCAGGCTTTATAGTTAATAGTCTGATGCTTCCAAATTTCAGTCCCTAAGGAGCTAAACTGACTGTGATTTTGCAAATTAGTGACACACAGAGCAGCACAGTGAATACTGTTCTGCATTTGCTTCAACTTCTAACAGATTTATGCCTTTGATTGTATGTTCTCCCATGCTACACCTGAGTATCTTTACAGCCAACACCACTTTTTTAACCAAATCATTTTCAGTAAACAAACCAAGGTGTGAAACCTCATTTGAATGTAGGGAGCTAATTTAGGTTCTAAGCACAAGTATTTTCAGCCAAATTGCATTTGCAGATCTGCCATGGACATACATCCCCTCAGTTACTACATCAGGACCACCAACCTATTGCTCTTGGGTTACTGGTATTTTTTTGAAGGTTATTCTTATAATTCTTCAGAGTTACACACTACTCACATTTCCAACCTTTTGCACAACATAAATCCTGATTAATTTGTATGAAATTCTTATGTTGTGGGTAAAACACTGATGAGAAACACAAATAAAGGAACCAATGTCAAAATATTCAAAACTGTCACTTAATGTTTCACACTTTAATAGCACTGCAAGTGCTCAGCATCTTATAAAATCAGACAGTAAATTTCACAGACTGAAAATCCAAATGCAGGATATAGTAGATATTTAAGGAAGGTCAGGCCTTGGTTACTTAGCCAAAACAGCACAGCCTGTGAGTAAAATAGAACAGAGAATAAAAGTAATGAGCCTATGCTCAGGTCACTAGGTCACACATAGGTCAAACATGGAGTCCTTTATCTATATCCAGACACCAGAAGTGTCCCTGTGGTCATGGAAATCTTCCTTTGTCAAAAAACCACAAGGAAACAGCTGCAGAAAGGGCTCTTACTAATTCCATTCTGCACTTGAATAGTGCAGTTTTTCTCATCTCTCACCTTTATGAGATCCCTAAAATATCATTGATCGGGCTGATGGCTTCAGACTTGCAAGAATCCCACTTAACAGTGAATTTTTCATGAACCTTGTATTTGACCTGGTTAAGTTCCTTTCTTTTCTTTCTTTGTCCCTTTATTCCTGATCTGAAAAATGATCATATCTGTGTAGCACAGAAAAGATCAAAGCAGTAAAGACTGCAAAGTGCTCAGGTAATGAGAAGAGAGGTTTCATCAGAAAGGACTTCTGCCTATTGAAGACCCATAATGATTCTTCCTATTCTGTATGACTTTTCTCCTATAACCATTCTTGGGATATCCATGAGAGTCGTTCCATATTTTTTAATTCACATGCTATTCCATAAGGACCATTGGCCAGCAGGATGTTGGGAAAGTTTACTAGTTTTTAAAAGACCTACTCATGTGAAACTGGCCATGTAGATCTTAGGATAAAGGCATATGAAAACATTGATTTGCACCCTAAAAAGTGCTGCTCTAGATGCAGGTTATTATGGTTAGATGCCCATTCCTTTTTGTTCATTCCTGACTACCAAATGCCTCACCAAAAGTAATGTCCCCTGTAATACACCAGCACAATTTAGGTTGTAACCACTTCCCAGATATCACTGGTTTAAAGCAAGAAAACCAAACCCAAAACCTAAAATACATTGTGAAGCCTTTAGGTCAGATCAGATTCAGATATTTTTTATAAGGTGGACCAGGGATTGATTACAGGAGAAGCAGAATCAACAGATCAGGTGGAGCAGAAATCACTGGGAGCAGAGACATGTGAGGGCAACTGTGACTGGAAACAATCTGATTATACTCTAACTCAGTTTTGTTCCTGCTCTACCACACAAGTCTTGTTGCCTTGTTACTGTTTTTCTGGATTTTTTTTTCCCACAGAAATATCCTCAAAGCTTCTCTGCTGTAAAATCTCCCAAGCTGAAAAACCAGTAACATTCATGCAGAACTTAAGATATCAAGCATTTTTCACATCATGGTCTAAAATGTTGGCTAGTGTAACCCTGAGGCTATGTAAGGGCAGTGCAAGGATTTCAATGTAGACCTGGTAAGAATTTCACAAAATAAGTTTTTACCACCCAGAAACCCATAGATGAGGATCTGTTACGGCCCACATGCTGCCAATATCAAGCAGTCCTCAAATGAAGAAAATAAAGCTTAAAACCTTACATAATTAAATAGAATTCCATTTAATATAAAATTAAGACTGTTGATTCCCCTCACTTCTCATTATAGTACTATTATTTGACATGTATGCTATGAAATTATAGAGTGCATAAATTACAGAGTGCATAAATCTCCTCATGTTTTGGTTTAAGTTCATTAACAAATGAAATGCCTCCAAAAGTTAAGTCCCTGCCTGCACTTCTTTATCTGAATTTGTTAATAACAACATAACTCACTTTCTACAGTTGTTGGTGGAAGCTTTGTCTGCTTGAAGTCAGGAAGCTGGCACGAGCAACTTAAAAGTTGTTGAATGATAGCTGGACTGATTTGCTTGAAGTGGTCCTTGGAAATGGAGGAAGAACTGTTTTTCAAAAATATCTTCACAAGTTCATTGGCAGAGAAACAAACCTTTGTAGAAGAGTATTATAGTTACTGAACATGTTGCATATACCTGCATTTAATGTTGAGGTTAAATATGGAATCTTAGAAGAAAACAGGGTTGTACAGTCTAGAAGAAAATTAGTTTTCTATACTCTTTTTTTGTTAAAGTATTTTAATTACTGTAATTACATCCAAATTCTTTCCAATTAAACTGGACACTATTATATATTCCAGAAAGATCAGAATCTTTGGGAGGAAGCAGCACAATATGTAGAATCTGGTTAACATCATAAGGATCTGACAAAATAATATATCTCAATATTTTACTGTCATATGTACTAAGAAAAATATTTTACAGAATATCACAGAATATGGTGAGTTGGAAGGGACCCACAAGGATCATCAATTCCAACTCTTAATCCTACACAAGACCATCCTGAAGAGTCACAC
>VWZD01006864.1:166430-255600 GCA_013396695.1 Sakesphorus luctuosus
ATCGATTCTATGATTCTATGAACATAAGACACTACATCAAAAGCTTAGATTCGTCCTTGTGCTGGATCTTTGGTAAGACATGGAAATAAATTGGACTTTTTTAATTCTTTAAACAATAGCATGTCACTTTAAGGTCAGGAAAGTAGATGTTATATAGCCTAAATTTGGCCTAAGGATTGTTTAATAATTGTATTATTAGAGTTACTTCAGAATTCCAACTACTTTTTGTTAGAAACATCTCTTTGTCAAAAGAAACATCTCCTCTTTAGAGCCCTTATATTTCAAAAAATTTTCATGAAGAATTGTTTTTTCATCTCCAGGAGGAAACTTCTAGTAAAAACATGACCACTTAGCATTAAAATACTTCTAGTGGGACTTTCTGTAAACACTTTTAAAGAGAAGTCCAGATCAAATATGTTATCTTACCTAAAGCAATAATGTTCATTTCTTAATCTCATCTGATGAGCTATGAAACAAATTTCTTAAAAAAATTCTTTTTCTTTCATTTAAATTGGTCTACATATAAGAATCAAGGGATTCCTAAGTATTTTTTTCCTAATCACTTAAGTTTAAGCTTCTTTTGGAAGAAAATTACTATTCAAATTAAAATGTTGTTAAGTATAGTTACTTTTAAGTAACCCAACAACATTTCTGCCTTTGCCCATCCATTAGTGAAGAAAAACATGCCTTGAAATGCACTAAGAAACTGAATTAATTGAGCACTGGTAAATTTATTCTGAAAACCACATTCAAGTCTTCAGGATAACAGATGATCTTGTCACCTGGACCTAGTGTGTTCTGCCTTCAAGCCGAAGGAGGGCAGGAAGACAATGCAGGAACTATCATATTGGAAAAGACCTTAATTTTGCCTATTGTAAGCAGAGGTTTTGACACTAGATGTAGGGAACACCAGTGTCTGGTATCAAGTTGATGGTTATTGAGTTTGTATCTGGTTATGAGTAGCACTGCTGACCAGTTCAGAATACGAACTATATTATTTAACAACTTCACTAACAACTTGAATGATGGAACAGAGTGCACCAGATCGTATTCACAGGTGAAATCCAACTGGGACTAGTCAACATGTTGATGGGCATGCCTGCTATGTAGAGGGATCTTGACAAGCCAAAGAAATGGGCTGACAAGACTTTCATGAAGATCAGCCAAGACAAATTTCTTGTGCTTCAAACAGAATAACCCCACACATCAATAAAGGCAGGGGAAAACTGACCACAAGGAAGGCAGGTTTTACAGAAAAAGCCGTTGGGTGGGTTCTGACAAGACAACTTGAACATGAGCCACCAGTGTGCCCTTGTGGCAACGACCACTAACTGCACACTGCGCTGCATTAGCAAGAGTGCAGCCAGCAGGAAGTGGGACAAGAAAATATTGCGGGTCACTCAGGACACAGGAGTCCACATCTGGACTCTACCAGCTGTAAAAAACATTGGAAAATTGCAGGAAGTCCAATGGAGAGCTCCAAAGATGTCCTGGAAACTGCAGTGCATAATGTACAGGGAGAGGCTGAGGGACCTGAGCTTGTTCAGTTTGGCAAGAGAAGGTTTGGTGTGTATCTTAAGTCTTCACCTTTCTAAGGGAGTTTATAGTGAAAAGATAACCAGAGATTTCTCAGGGGCATGAGAAGAAAGAATGAGAGCCAAAAGGTGTTACTTGCAGCAAGGAAAAATCAAATTTACTATGATAAAGAAGTCCATCAATAGAGCACTGGTACAGGTTTCCCAGAAAAACTGCAGAGTCAACATGTTTGGAGACATTCAGATTTCAACTGAACATGGCTCTGTGAAACTGGATCTGACTCTGATGTTGGCTCTGTTTTGAAGGATAGAGAAGATGAGGTCCAGGATGAGGATGAACCTAAATCTTAATGTGAATTTATTTTCAGGAATTTTAAATGAAAAAGTAAAATATCAACTGAAAAATAAACTTTCCACCACACAAAGAATAACTTTTAAGGTTTTATAAGTAAAATCTTCTTGTAAGACTGAGTGCATGAGGACCTGTATCTTTTCCAGTTGCAAGCCCCAAATTTTTAAGCTTTCTAACACAGGGATGCAGAGCACTAAATCTTCATTAGTAAAGCAACCACACATGTACTCCTGGATGATACCTCCATGATACCAAAGAAACAAGTAAATCAAATTTACATATTTTCGTGTGAAAAACTGAATGGATGAATGGATGATTTTGGTTTCCAAAATCCATGTTTGTTTAATGGGAAATAGCAAAGGAATAGAGACATTGCAACATAGTTTACTATAATTTAAGATTATTTGTCTTATTGGATCACCTGCTACTTGCTTGCTTTATATAAGTTTTTTAAATATAGAGATAATGATGAGTTAAAAAGAAAGCAGTGACCTTTTTTCCTGTGATAATGTTTCAAATAATATTTCCTATCTAAAAATTAAATTACAGATCTTAATGTAGTTAGTAAACACAAGCCATAAATGAGTAAATGTCTCACATGCAGCAGAATCTGTTACTAATGGAGCACAACGGCAATCATAAGTGCAGAAAACAGGGGACAAAATTAGCAAAACAACAGTGAAACACAAAGTCGTCTAATAGAATATGTCAAGGAAAATAGACATAGCTAGAAAGAGGAAGAATGGAAAAAAAACCCTTGAGAAACTAGGAATTAACACAGAAGAGCAATTATCTTCTCTCTAGATGTTTCATTGTGATTTTTTTTTCATGTATACAGCATATTTGGCTCCCAGTTGACTCCTTGGATTCAGATAACTCCCCTGCACACTTATCTTTTAAGTTACAGTCAGTCTCAGAAGTTCAAGAGATCAAAAAAACTGAGCTTCATAAAGTCTTCTATTGCCGGAGAACATTTTTACTGCTTTTACAGACAGTATCACTACTGATTTCTGTCCTTCATAATTTAGAATTTATATGAAATATATTTAAAATGACCTTAATCTAAAATTGTTTTGAGACCCCATTAAAAGCCTCATCATGATAATCAGCATGATTCCTTTTTGCGGACAGCTGGAAAGAAAGAAACCTACTGATAGAGTATGCATTTCAAATGCAATAAAATTACACAGATAAATGTCTATCCAAATGACATTTAACCAGATGCAATTTGTCTCAGTTCCACATCATATAATGGCCACACAGCAAAAGGCAATTGCATGACATTTATTCTACTAAAGGGAGAAGAAACATTGTCACTGATTTAACATAAATTATAAAGAACTGAAAATAATAGAAATGTGTCCTTTGAAGTATATATTTCAAATGTATACATCAATATATATACCATTTATTTGCAAATTCTTAGGATAAGGACAAATCTAAGTGAAATGAGCCAGAGTCCTTCAAAGTCCTCAAAGAGGATACTGGGTAATAGCTAAGACCCCATCTTACAGACTCTATACTTTCTAAAGAAAGCTTCTGGATTCCACAGATGTATATTAAAACAGTTTGGAAACTCCCAATCTTCAGTTTTCAGAAGCCTTTTAAAAGCAACTTACATAGAAACCTTGATTTACTTTGTTTTCCTTAGTACAAAACATCCCTTCTTTCTACCAGGTCATTTAAGGGTCCCTAGAAGCTTTGTGACATAAGAGCACAAGAAATCTCTAATAAACAGTGTGAAAACATTGAAGCTGTGTTCCTACACTCCTCTGTGTCTTAAAGAACCACCTGATTCCATGGAACTATTCTGTTAGCCCTTCCCAGCTACTTTAATCACACAGTCAACATCCATAAAGTTCTTTCCCCAATTAATATTTAAACAAATATGACCAGATAAAAATGTATTTCCATCAATATCGACATGATTTTTTGAAATTAATACATTTTACCTTAGAAATAATGTCCTGTTTGCAAACCAGTTTGAACTTTTGTCACTGAAATTCTGTAACCAAGACTATTATAACATAAAAATAAATTAACCTGGTCCCAATCTGTGTTCCCTTCAGGATCTTCAAAATAGCCTTTCAGAGAGTCTTTTGTTTGGTTTCCTTTGACTGGAGTATTTTTTCTTCCAACATCTCTGATTGCCATACTGTAGCGCCTTTTTTTGTGACTGTGGAATTGTCCATTTACAGTGCAGCTCTTTTTGGCTGTAAGCACATTTAGTAGTTGTTCTAGTTCTAGTAATTCATTAGAAAACAGATATGTTACCATGGGAAAATATACATTTAAAAGAGAAAACAAAAAATAATTATTAAAATATTGTTTGTTATAACAGTAATTCAATTTCGCATTTTAATATTCTTTCCTCAGTTTGGTTTAGGAAGCAATTTCTGCTTATGAACTCTGGAAGTTCAAGACACCTAGATAGTGAGCCTTTCCTTTTTTACATACCACAATTAGATGTTTTGTCTATGACTATCTCAGAAGAAAACAGATGTGACTGAAAGGCAATTCATCTTGCAATGAATTATCAATCTCTTACAAAGTTACTGGTAAATAACTTCACTGTTCTTAAAATTTTCCTGTGTAAGTGGAACTCCGCACTGAGCTGTCATGGCCAGGTATTGAGCTCAGAAGAGAGATCTTTTATAGAGTGTCCTGAAATCAGTCTTCAGGACGCTGTGCACTTAAGAAGTGGAACACAGGGCAGCAGATTTTCTCTCTCTTTTGGTTACTTGGGAAGCATCTCCCCTCATAGCACTGACATGGGAGGGAGGGAATCAGAACCCCTAATCCAAACCTCAGATAATGCAGGGGTGTACCCCATGACATAGCAATGGGGACTTCTGCTGATGAAATGCCTGCTTATTTGAGGGGGCACACCCTATCCTGTCTTACTTATCACCTTTCTTCATCCCTCCATTTTCAAATGAAGACATAGTTTCTGTAAACCTTAATTTGTCCATTAGAAAAAAAAGTGGTCCACAAACTAATTTCAAAGGAATTTAGATCAATGAGAATAAGAATGTTTCCATGTGATAATCCATAATTTTTCAATGTTGCTAATCAGAAAATCGAAATGGTATAATCTTAATGGTAAATCTTACAAAAATGCTTCTGATGACTACTTTATTTTGGCTACTTAAGCAAACAGATCTGAATGGAGCTCCAGCTAGGTTTATTTTCTAAATGTAATCAATTCTAATTTTCTTTTTTCCATGCTTCCAGTTCCTTAGTCTTTCCTGAAGTTACTATTAAGAATTTAAATACATTTAAAAGGACAGTTTAATTAGTTTAGGCTTAAAGTACACCTGCCTACAACAAACGGGTAAAGAATATTTTTTTGTTTTTCCAAATGACACCCTAACTCCACCAACCATAAAGTCCTGCTATTACCTTTGCTGCAGCTCAGAGTTCACCACATACAGCTACTTAGTAGCAGTGTGTGTAGAGTGCCCCATCCATCCTTGAGAGTCAATTATTTTAGATCTGGGCATCCTTAAAGGAAGGGTGCTTTTTTTTTAATATTTATTTCTGTGATTCAACATACCTCTGTGTAACCTATGAACAGTAAAAATGTTTTTACTTATGTTCAATTCAACTTTTTAACCGATTTTAACTCAATGAAACTTTTTGAAAGTGCTTTCAAAAGTTTACAAATTGTTGCTGTTAGCAGTTACCACAAACGAGTAGATGTTTTATAAAAACCTTCTAAATCCATTCTAGGCCTGAGCTGATGGTGTAACTTCCTAAACTAAGCATGCAGAACCTTTTATGGAACTTAGTAGCAGCTGCTGAGAGCTCAAAATTTTTTTGTTGTTTTATTTGTTTCATTTCAAGGTGGGGGTTTTTTTGTTATTTTTTAACTACTCAGAACTCTTGTATACTTCTATCTATTTACGGTTAAGTTGCATTTCTGATAAATCCAACAACAAAGTTCCTTAAGAAAATGAACTTTGTGTATTCCAGGTTCACTAACTGGCTACTAAGAGCAGAAGGTTGGTTGGGAAGCACAAACCACACAGATGTTTTCAGGTACAGCAGGAAAATATTAGCGCTTGGCCAAAACAGAGCAACCCCCATCTATTTTATTTCTTCTGGAGGTACATCTACACTGATGTGTGTGACTAAGGCACCTGATTTGGCTACCATATGAGAATTATCCCATCTACCCCTAAAAGAGTCTTCCAATGCATGAAGATCTGCGTGAAGAAGCAATGAAAGCGAAGCCCCCGTGAACTCTGCCCTCACATCTAGATTGCCACCATCAGAGCCCTCTTGGGTAGTTCAGATGTTGCGGAGCAACTCAGTAATAAATTAATGTTTAAGAAAATTTAACAATCTCAGTAACAATTTGCTTTATAGCTCTCAGAAAATTATCAAGGAGTTTATTTTCCAATCTTTTTTTTTTTTAAATTTCGGAGAGACAACTGCTTTAAAATGAAAAATCTAAAATGAAGTGCAAAAAGTCCTTTAGGCATTTAAAGACAGTATACATTAAATATGTGTTGCAAAAGGCAACTAGAGGCAAATAAATAGCTTACCTGTCACTTGAAGCTCAGTGGTACTGTTTAGAGAACTGAAAATATATTTTATAAAGAATTCTGGGGAAGGCAAACTTGCTTTTCCCATACAGACTCCTTGGAGAGCCAGAGTAATGATTAAAGCAGCCAGGCGTGGAAGAGTGTTTTCATCGGCACCATCTCTGTCCATTATATCAGCAATTTTCTCCAGAGTGCTCACATCAACACACTGAAATCAGGAGAAAACAGCATGAAGGCAGCCCTGGTCATCTCCATTTAAATAATCAGAGCAATAAGAGGAGAAACTGGGGAGAACACTTTCACAGACAGCCAGAGTAGGAAAAATGCTAAGACTGAAACTGTACTTGACAGCAGGACAGGGAAACAAAGGACATTTTCATGAAAACAGGCATAGAATCAAAAATCCTGAACTTTTACTTATTGTCTAATGGGGTAAAAGTATAGTCCTTCATTCAGGTTATTTGTATTTAGGGTTATTTTTGCTTAGTGTTATTTTCATGCCATTTCTATTATTCCTGTGTCTTCTACTGCATCTCCATCTACTTCCAGAAAAGGGCAGAAAAGAGATTTTTGCTAAGGTACAGAAAATTGACTTAAATTATACAGCCTTTAACCCCTCATCTCAAACTTCAGAGAGAATTCTCTAAAAGCTTTTAGTTCTCTATTAAACAGAAACAATAATTTGTGATGGAGTAGTTATCTGAGGATAATATGGAAAGACATAATTTTGCAAATAAAGAGTGACTTGTCTGCTGGGTGACCAAACAGGAAGAGTAGTCAGTGGTGTACAAACATGTGTGTGAATGTCTGCAGCTCTGAAGTGAGTGAGCAGAGTGCAGCCCTTTGTTACCTGGAAACTTATCCCTGTTTCTTCCATTTTTGCCTTTCTTGTTTATTTTCACTTCAGGCAGGTGGGGTTTGAAAGAAACAACAACAAAAGGCAAAAATATTTTATTTAATTTATTTCTAATTCATATTAACTAAAATAAAAGTCAACTAGATGAGCGAGTACAGTAGTTTTTATTTTATATATGCTCATCTCCCTGTATGTAGGCCATAAACACTGCAGACAGGAGGCTGGTATTTCTTTTCCTGTTCTTTCATTACATATTAAAATTTCCACAACCCCAAACTTAATGTCTCATTTCATACAAGAAATCAGGTGATACAGCTGAGAAGAAGATATTTTCTGTGAAACCAAAACACATAGAGCCATAAAAAATGCTTATCTTCCATTACTACCCTGCATCATTGGCCCTTTTCCATAACTCAAGTGTTGTGAGTCTAAGTATTATGCTATTACATTTTGAGTACCTTTCATTAAAAAAAAACAACCTGTTTTTCTGCAGGTCAGTGAGTGATGAATCCTTAGTTACTGGACAGGCTTGACAATTGATTATACTGCCAGCATAAACAAACAGTAAAGCACTTTATGGGTTATTATTCTGTCTTGACATTCCAAAATACACACTGATGCCTCTTTACAGTTGCTCAGATACCATTGGAGTTCTTGAAAATAGGCACGTTCACCAAGACTCAAAAACAAAAGTACTGGTCAATGAATAATTTATGATGGGAAATGATTACACAAAGAAGACAGAAAGAGGAACTGGAGGCCCTCAATATTCTGGACACAGCCAGCACTCCTATCCATCTTCTATTTGTGCAGAAAACTCTACAACAGTATAAGGTAAATTAAAATCTAATGAAATGAAAAAGAAAGGGAAAATTCAAGCTTCACAGGAGGTCAGTCTGCACTTCATGAGTTATCTAATCTGACAAAAAGCTATTTTATTACCCATTACAAGGAAAACAGTTTTTATTAGATTTTTGAACTCTAGAATATTATTCTATTAATTACTTGAGCTAAAGAAAAATAAACAGCAGTGAGAAAACTCACTGCATGTTTTCTGACTCTAGTAAGGATGATCTTACTGAAAATATTCAGTATGCTTTATTTTTTTAGTATCTTTAAATTTAAGCTTATCTGTATCAATCATTCTGCAAGGCATATCTGTGCTGGTAGGTAGTTAGTCACAAATGTATGTATTCCATCTGAAGGAAACCATCATATCTTTGGACAGATTCCTTATTGCATCCACAGATTCCTTATTGCATCTACACAGCTATGCTCTTTTCCGTCTGGCCCAAGCAGGGCAACTGCATCTAAATTACGTATTGGGAATAGTCCCTAATATGCATTATGCCCCCAACCATGTCTCAGTGGACCCTGTGAAAGTGCTGGATAACACATACCAAAAGCAGCTCAAGGAGGAAGCCAGCATTAAAGAGCACATATAACAAAACACCAATGTTCAGCCTCTGCTCTCATACTCTTATTTACCAGTTTTCCGGTGGACTATGATACTGACACAATATCTGCACTAGCATAAAGGCATTATATAAGTAATAAATACAAAGCTATATTTACTTATGTTTTCTTTACCTGGGTTTCAGAAGTTTTAAAATGTTGCCTTACTGCAGCTAAAATATCTTCAGTTTCATTCCGTGAAAAATGGTAACAGTCTTCATCATGTCTTAAACTAAGCATACTCTGTAGGTAAAATTTATAATCCTTATTATTCAAGCTGAGTTCTGAAGAACACACATCTCTTTGATGAAGAATGTAGTAGAGGAGAATAAGAGAAATTCTCTCAAATACTTTTTCACTGAGATGGTCTTCCAAATTTCCTCCAGCTATTAGTAACAAAGCATCTGGGTCAAGGCACTGTGAAGAAATAAAAATAAATGGAAATTTAATTAAAGTAACACACTGCCAGGCATCTGCAAATATGATTAGGAAGGACAAAAGGAGAATTTAACTTTTATATTTAGGGGATGGAACCCAAAACTACACAGATGCAGACTGACTGAATGGCAGGAGGAGGGTACAGGTAATTCATTGCAGTTCTATGGCTGCAAGATCACACCATGGATTTTTTCCCAGAGCCACTTTTGTTTTTAAGAAAAGTCAAGTGTCTTAGAGATGGGGCTTTGAGCAACGCAGTCCAGTGGAAGGTGCCCCTACCCATGGCAGGGGGATTGGAACTAGATGATCTTTGAGGTCCCTTTCAACACAAACCATTCTATGATTCAATGATTTGATGATTTAAGGTTCACTACAAATTAGGAATACTTCTGATCAATCACTGTAGAGATTGAAAGACTTCCACTGGCTTCAACAGATTATACTTCTGGTTATAAATATATTAGATAATATAAGGCTGTTCATATTTTAATCTGTGCATTCTATATGTTATATTTTAAGGCAAAAACCATATCCGAACTGTAGTTTAATTCAGTGTATGTAAACAGAAGTTATATCATACTAATGCACTGTTGAAAAACTTAATTGACTCTATAATCACACAGCTATTTTTATATTTTTCTCAAGGAATTCTGCTAACTGCAATAATGCAATCCAGTGCAGACAGCTAGCACAGGGTCTCAACACCATTTAGGCCTTCAAACACATTTCAAGAGGGACTGGAAATATGTACTCACCCTGTGCAGGCTTTCTATCTGAGAACAGGGTTTTAACATACGTTTTTTTTTTTAAATACAAAGACACTTTCCAGAAACTTTTTCCAGCTCAGAAAAAGTTAGGCTTTAAAATTAGACCAGAAGACTAATAGAGGTCTATGTCAACTTATGAGAAATAAGATACTGAACTACAGAATAAAGAATCTTTCTAGAAGAGATCCTGTAACTAATGTCATTCATTGTGCATCTGCTCTTCTCCAACAGATTCCTTTCCAAGCATGTTATAGGTGTGTCAGCTAATCTCAACCATTATGGTTGAGCAGCCAAACTGTACATTTCAGAGAAGAAAGTACAACACATGAAGGTACTGTGGGAGGATCAACACTGTACATTAATAAATTAATGAACCCAGAAAGAGTCTAATTTGTCAGAATAAATTGTTCAAGGCCACAAGCCTGATGTGATTGGTTGGTGTGGTTCACCTTATGTGTTAGTTCATTTTCCTACACTGAAGCTGGGTTAATGAAACACACAGTGCTGTGTTCAGAAGCCATTGTTCTGTGGAGGGACTTTTTTACATTGTTCTGTGGAGGGACTATTTACTTTTTAATATAAATAATTCTAATGAAAATTATCAAAATAGTCTTTAAAAAACCCCCAAAACAAAAAAAAACCACTGGGTATTAATATCCAAATTAGCTATTTATACTCATAAATAAACTGGATTACAGTATGATCCACCGTGTCCTGCTTACATTGCCTATCAAGATCTGCAAGTCTAACTTTTTCTAATACATGTCTCTGAGAATTGCTATTTGGGCTAGAAGAAATACAGCTATTCTGTTTTCTGTCCCCAAGACATCAAGTTAGTCTGCCAGCCTTTATGAACACTCAGTAGGAATACAATAAACATACTGCATGTAGTGAAAGATTTTCAACAATTTTTAGAAGAATTCAAAACCTAGTGAGGATAAATTGTAATTAGTGAATCCATTGTTTTGCAAGGAAGATGACTGAAAATGGCTAATTGGAAGGAAGCAGGTGTCTTAAAAGATGTAGTTACTCCACAATATACAGGTAGCCCATGGAGAGTGACACTTGAAGAAATATTAAAAGAATATAAATTGGTTCATCACTCATTTGCTTTTCTTCCCCCCCCCCCCAGTACTATTTTACAAGAATGACCATCTGCATATCCTTGATTTAGAAGAAGCAGCCCAGAAGGCAGTGAACTCTAAGTTTCTTTTGCTTAAGGAGCCAGAAGTTCAGAAAAAATTGCAAGAAATATATGCCTTCTGTGTGCTTAGGAGATAAAGAACTGCCAGATGCCAGGCCCTGCCCAAAGAATCTTGGGGCCAAGATGAGGGTGTTTTGGGACCAAAAGAGAGTCTAAAAAAATGTTAAACTTCACTTCTTTTAAATGCCCATTAGAGACATCATTAAAATAATAATAAAGAAACCTAAAACCAAAGTCATGGTATAGATGGAATCCTGGATTTAGCAGAGAAAGTTTAATCTGAAATCAATTAGTTATTCCCAACAAGTATGAGAAAGAAAATGCCAAGCTAAGGTGGGGCATTCTGTTTCAAATTTTGATGGTCTTGAAGGACAGTGCTTCTCACATAGTTTTCGCTGCCTTGGATTACCAAATCTTGTTAAATCATCATGGCAGATTTCAGCACAGTGCCATGTGGGCTCCATGTGACTGAAGATGCCGTGTCTCTCTCATGGATTCCCTATAGACAGCTGTGTTCCTGTGGCACTGGCACAGACACACTGGCAGTGCAGGATGTGTGCAGTGTTTCTGACTCAGCCAACACTGAGGAGTACTGGAAATCCTGGAAGTCCTCAAATTCTTCCCACGGGAAACTTCCAAGATGAAGCCTGAGCGGTAGTGACCAAAGTAAGCTCTAGCTAAGTTTCCTTTAGATTTCTTCCATCCAAGGACACAGTGGGCAGGCTGTCCAGAAATACATCACAAATACAAGGAAAAAAATTGGCAATCAAGAGAAACAAAACAAATAGGGTGAACAAAAACCTAGACCCCTGTTTTGTGAAGTTTAGGAGGACCCGTGTTTAATAAATACATTCTCCACTTTTGATCTGGGTCCATATCTGATACATATCCATTGCCCATATGTGCACAACATCCTTCAAAAAAAAAATCTCTCTTTAGGGAATAACAGGCATCTACATTATCTATTTATGAAATTTCACATTTAGGCTCGTATGGGAAATTGGAGCATTTACGGAAAGGGTCAATTAAGTGAGCAGCTGTCTACTGCATAGGATAAAAAAATCCTCATTTCATTGACTTGGCAGATCGCCGAGAATAGTACCTTGTGGAAGTATCCACCTTTATGACCACCCTCATCACTGGGGTATAAAGTGACACTGCTGTATGTAGGTCACCAAACAGTGCCAGAGCCAGAGTAATGTTATTGAATGCCAAGACTGACCAAGTGCGTTGTTGTCCTTTTCAGCAAAGTTACCCACTTACGACTGTGTCTGTACTTTCCTCATTGAATCATGAATCAGTTCTGAAATATTCACAACTCAACTAGACAACCAATGCTTCAGTGAAACTTTACCCTGGACTATTTCCAGTTTCAAAGTGGATTTGTAGATTTATTGTTCTGTCTTTGATTTTCCTTGACCTGAACTGCTTACCAAAACCCTCCCCTAAATCTGAACATTTCAGTGAAGTGGCACATAAATCTGAGACAATCCTGTCTGGGTTTTATTTTTATGAAGTAATATCCAGAATAAAAGAAAATAAAAAGGAAGAAAAAAGCAGAACCTGTCCCCAGTGTTTACCTATGTCCTTCCACAGTGGGAATCCTGTACCCCAAATTCAAGCTCAGGCCTTATTGTTAGATCAGGTTTAAGTAGAAAAACTTTTGTTGGAAAAGAAACACTTGACAATTTTTAAAGGAAAATTATTAGTGTTATGTAACTGAAGTATGGCATTTTTAAGGACTATCAGGTTTGGAATATCTCTTCATGAGCTCAAACAATAAATATTAATAATTCAAAACAAACACAAAGAAAGGATAAGTTTTTTTGCTGCACCAACAAGCTTTTTATATGTTTAGGTTCTATATTCAGGACAGTATCATTCTAATAGGTAATGTTAGCACTCACTGCCGATCCTGTAAAGATATCCCTCATTAACCGAAGCACTAACCAGATTACAATCCTCTTGCATGCCATAAATCCGCTGTGGGCATTCAGTTCTCTCCAGTAACATTTTGACCAGTTCTCGCGAGTGGTTCATGTGGAGCTCAGTGTTTTCAGCTGAAAGAAGGCGTAAAACTTCCATCAGAGAGCCTCGGCTGGGAGCAGAGCTGCCATCCTGCCCATGCTCTTCCCCAGGCTGTCCTTCAGCAATGAGCACGGTGAATATGAAAGCAGAACATACCACCCCAAGAGCTGGATGCTTGGTCAGAAGACACATCTCCTCTTCCTGCAGTGCAGGATCTGCACTCAACGTTGTATTGTTGTTTGCACTTCAGAGCTTAAACTGGAAACCTGAGGAATCTGAATGGTAAAGGGGAAAAAAAAACCCCAACCCTTTAATTGGTGTGAATGCAATATGTTTGAAAGGATTTATTAATTGGTCAGCTAAGCTGATTTGCAGTGACAAGCTGTTTTTGAACAACAGGGAGCCTGTAAGGGCTTTACAGCACAGAACAGCAGGAAATTAAGACAACCATGGCCTTAAAACTTCTGTAGAATTACCAACAAGAGATTGTCTCAAAGTGCCCTTCCCTCCTCTTAAAAATAAAGTGCATGTCTTTCACTTCAGGGTTACGTTACTGTATTCACTAATAATTCCTTTTGGTAAGAACAGGAAAATACCATTGCTTTCACTTTCATTCCATTATGAAACAGGCTTTTAATAGCAAAACCAGCTGTAAATAAATATTACTCATGTAATACTGATATGAATGTGCAGTAATTATGTTACACAGCAACGATAGAGAACAGGTTCTATTTTCAAAACGCTTTACCAACATTACCAAACTCCAGCTATACAGCTCAAAACAGGAATGAACAGGATGTACTTAAAAATCAGTGATATTTTATGATCAGATGAAAGAGTGACAAAGCTGAGTCTTAATTTCACTCAAAGAACAAACACACTCTAAACAATGTTTGACTTAAACATATAGAGTTAATTCTTGTTTGTGTCAAAGTTAATTCTAGGTGCAAAAGACATATTTTACTATAAATCTGTCTTGTTACTGTCCTTCCTAATAAATCACCACCTCTGCCTTAACAATATTCTATCGCAATGTCTAAGCACAAGAAAAATGAAAGAGTTTCAATTCTGTTTTCCACAGAGGTTTTGATTTTATTGATGAACAGATGCTGGCAGTGACATACGTATCAAGATAATAATGCACATGTGCTGAACAGTTACATATGCATTCAGCTTCTTCTATCTGCAATATAAGACGTTTGTCTTGTTTTTAAGGAAACTGCTGACGAAGCATTTAAAATGAAAAAGAATGGCTGAATTCAAATGGGCATTCACTCAGATAAATGTTAGTATGTTTTTAAATGTTAGAAAAACTTCTGGTGTTTAGATATATTTTTCTGTTAACAGTTAGGAATACATATCATTGTTGCAAAGATATTATGAGCATTTATTTCTAAATGTTATTTTCTTACCTTCTGAAGGGAAAAAGAATGTTTATCTAGGTTTGTGGCCTTCTGAATCCTCAGAAGTATTTAGCTGCTGGAAGTCCAATGTTTTTAAAATTCCTTGATGGTGCTCTGGAAGCTGGAGAGGATTAGTTTATTGCTGCCCTGAAAAGTTTTCAGTTGCTATGGAGAGAGCTGCTCTTAAGGTAACAATGGAGGTGGATAGGAATTAGTACATGTTCTTCTTGGCAAGTTCTAAGCATTGCGTTATTCAATGTATTTCGCATATTTTAGTTGTTATCATTTTATGTAAATAGTATTTTAGCAGTGCAAGATGTATAAAATCTATTAAAGAATGTATTTCATTACAATGGATAATACATGCAAGCACTAAACTTTCCTCTACATTACTAAAGTATTTGATCAAATCTAAAACAAACATGAATTTCTTTTTTTTTTTTCATTAAAATACTACTCCTTTTTGAAAATATGAGAACAGGATAGAAATAAAAATCTTTTCAAGCACTTCCAGACAAAAAATGTTATTTTTCTTTGCAAAATACTCTCCATAGAGAACAGTCTCTTTCATCCCCACTTATTCTGTGCCACATCTGCACCAACTAAGCTGGGATAGCTCAGACTGTGGTGAAAAAAAATTTCTTCTACCCACTCATTTTCCAGAGGGATGCTGTTACAAAGTTGGCATTTACATCATCGTGCCCTTACAATATCATTGCACTGGAAGTTAGTGAAAACTGTCACGACTATCAGATTTTCCCAGTGACAGGTACACCAGTCATATCATTCTCCCGCCTTGCAAACCTTCAGTGCTGCTGTGAAAGGCCTGGCATCTCAGTTGGCTCAACAAATCCTGTGAAGCAGAAAGCCTGTAGTAATAGAAACACCATTATTCTCTTTAAAGCTAGATTGACAAAAAATACTGAGTTCTAACATGCCTCTAATGTCTCCTGTAAGGTGGTGAGCTCACAGGAAACATCCTTGGTTAAGTAAGGCTGAGAACTGACAACTGATACTGCCTATAAAAAAATTAAACTGACAACACCAGCTTGAGGGAAGTGCAAAATGTAAACATGTTCTGAAAAACACAAAGTACAATTACATGGAAGTGTGTACAAATTCTCATGTGATCAAGGCTGAAAATTTTCAAAATCAGTCCTACTATTAAATACTTTCTATTTTACTTCATAAATTAGAAACTATATTTATGAAACTAACATTTTTAAATATGCAACTTTATGCAAGCAAGAATTATAGAAATGTTTGTATAAAATGTATTCTAATATGAATGACTGAAAAGCAGAAACACATGGTAATATGCATCTCCTCTGGCTTTTAAATAATTTCTCTGTCAAAAAAGGCTAACTATGTCCAGATTTGTTCCACTTATAAAATAATTCCTCAGATAATGGGAGGACAGCTTCCAGCATTTAATTCTGAGAATTGCTCAATCTTCAAATAAAAATAGAATAGGTTTTTCTGTATATAATCTGGTGTTTTGTATATAATTGCAACTAAGAATTCATTCCATCCAATTAAAGTGTACAAACAGAAGGTGCGTTGTTTCAGTTTACTGAGAGAAGCTAACATTTAAGAACACATTTGATGATTTATAGCTATTGAAAGCTGCTGAGAGATTTACATAATAATACTGGCTACAATTTACTTTAACATTTATATTACAGAGTGATGGTACAAAAAGGAAACATTCAGCACATTAAAAAGCAACAGATGATATTTGGTACAGGCTCCTATAGCTGATTTCAAAGGAGAATTCACTTCCCTTTTTATGACTAAGTGTTGCAAGCCTCCTCTGGTTTGGAAATTAATTTCTCAGTGGTGGCAAAATCCCTGATGGTGACTCAAGGCTCAAACTCTGCTTTTACCCTTGACATTGTGTTTTCAGTCATGCCATTGTCATCAAAGAATTATTCTGTCTACACAGCACTTGGATTATTACTTTTGAAGCAATTGCTGGCATCAGTTGCTAAGCCCTTTTTTCAAACTGTTCTGTAACAGCATTATTCCCCTTCTATCTACCCATCCTGAAGCTGTGCCAACGGATAGAATGGCACAGTGATAATAACAGAGCTGCATAGTTAGATGCCCATTAGAATGCCCATTAGATATACCAGACAGAAATAAATCACTGGTACGGTTTAATGTCTTAAAACCTCCCAAACCACCTATCACTATTAATGTTCTCTCATGTATTATGAGACTCTACCATTTGGGCTCAAATTTTATTGCATGTCTTTTGGTGAATTTTAATAAAGGGAAAAGAAAGGTCCATGTACAATGCTCATAAGCTAGAGACTCTGCATTTAGTGCAGAATGATAAATGGGTAGAAGAGAGAGCCTTCAGAGGAACTGGAGAACTGGGGTAACTCAAATTCAAGTAGCTTATGATTCTAACATGACAACAGACTCCGTACAGCAAAATCAGAGGTATGACAAACTTCCTGATTAAATAAGCAAATTAAACTTTATTTTTTAATTATACCATTATTTAATTATTCAATTCTGCTCTTGGCATGATCAAGCAAGGATCTGAGCTCAAAACTTTGCAGAGATAATCAATGTTTTTAATTAGTTTGAACAGTTTACCATGGTGGGGTACTTGTAAGAGAGTAACTGATGGCTGAAAGACGTAGGAGTATGTTCCAGGAAAATACGTAACAGAAGAAATAAGATAAAATGAAGAGTGTTAAAAATGGGAATTGCCCAAAACTCTTATTTTATAATCAGATTTATGATCCCAGAAAACTGCATATAAGATTTTCTCCACACACAGATACAGCCTTTTGTGATTTAGAAAGCTCCAATAGCAATATCCTAACTTCCATTCTCAGTGAAAGCAAGTGAAGGCACTTTTCAAATTGCATAACTAGATGCAGAACAGGCTGCAATACCTCTTTAGTTATAGGACTTTTATTTAGTTAGTTAATTTTAATTTTAAGTGAACCAGTAAGTCTTACTACAGCTTATCTTGTTTCTCCCACCCTCACACCTGCTGCGTGAACAAATGCAAGTTGCCCCTTCACGAATGCCATGGATAACTGCACTCTGCAATTTACTGGGTTTCAAAGGATTGGGGAATAAATTATGTAGGAATAGGAAAACTCTTTAGAAAACTCCCTCTGAGATGACAAGGACATTCCCATGAGCTCTACCAACATGACAAACGGCTTCATTTTATTTGTACAGCAGAACGGGAATGGATGTAGGCATCATTTTAGCAAGACCCCCGCTGAACTTCACATCATACTGAGAAATACTATATAACTCATTCCTTCAATACTGTGTAACTTGCTTTGATGGACTAAGTAAACACATTTTTTTACTTTTTACTAATCACAGCAATTATGGAAAATAGAAGAGAATCCTCTGGTATTGCAGATTTCCTCCATGTAATTAATGTGATGTGTGCACATTGTATAATAACAGCCATAGGCAGTATATTGACATATGAAAGAACTACTTTTTGCATGTAATTTGTATAGAATTTCAATATATAAAGCATCTTTGCCAATGAATTGATGCTGGAATGCTGTAATGCCCTAATGTCGGTACTTTAAAATTACCACAGACAATTAAGCTTCTTTGGCATCACATGTCAATCCAACTATATGACATATATTAAGGTTGGCAATGAATTAAAATAAATAAATATTATTGAAATTATCTAAGTTATCTATATTAAAATAGAGATATATATTATTTATGTCTGTTTTAGTTCAGGATTGCAAAGATCACCTGTTATCAAAAAGTTTTATAAGGTCTGGAAAATAATTTACATTAAAGTGGAACAGAAAAAAGCCATAGATTACTTCCACTCTAGGCCAGCAAAGCCCCTTATATTTTGTAAAACATACCTCCAGAAGCGTCTTCTCACATATTACAGAATTATGGTGTCATTTATTGTCCTAAAATATTACTGTCATGAAAACCGTGTTTTTAAATTAAATTAAAAGGTTCATTTATACAGATAGTGTGATCTAAAACTTAATTACCTCCATCTTAGTACAGACTGCCTTCACACAGTCTCTCTGTCGCTGATTATCTGGCTGTGTTTAAAACAAAGAAAAAGCACCAAAAACCCCAGGCATGTAGAGGTAACCATCAAGATTATTCAATGGTAAAAAAAAAAAAAATTATCAAGAACTTAGAAACAATGGGAGATATTTGTATCTTGGGTGAGAACAAGAGGGGTTTTCATAAGGATGGATATGATGTTGCTCATTTTTAAGTTCAAGAACACCTTATGTTCATCCTCAGGAACTTCATCAGCCTAACTTTACTAAAGGTACCTAAACATTAAAGTACAGCTACTAGACTGTCAAGTCAGCTTCAGTTATCTCACCTCCTCTGATACTAAACAGATACAGAAATCAGCTATTAAGCCTTTCACTGCCTATTGTGTGGTTTTGTTCTGCAGTGTTATCAGACTATTATGTATATTATTTCTTCTTGCTCCTTTAGGCTTCCAAAGAAACGGGGCTCAAAAACTGAGTTGATCTCTCTAATGGTGTCTTATCCAGTCCAAAGCATTTACAGTCCAATTGCATATATTGAACTATTAATTTAAACATCACAAGTGAAATATTATGTAGTATTACAGTATAGAACACTAAGTAATATTTTAATGGGGGAAAAAAGGGTTTAAAATTGAAAAATAATGTTTTGACAGTTATACTGTTCCCCCTGTAGGAAACTGACATGTATTGTACATCACATCTTCAGCCGTTGACTTCTGACCCCAAGATATTGATTTGTTCCTTTCCTGTTTCCATCAACTTATGCTTGAAAACCACTCAAATGTTCTTTGTGCAATCTGTGTATTTTTCTTTGAGTAAATATTCATAAAATATTTATAAATAATTTTTACTATTAGAGAAATTGAGAAAACAAGTATTTACTCGCATTATTTTTTGTTTTTCAAACTATGACTCAGTGTTCAGTTGTTCTAGAGAAATTCTCACAATAAGGAAAAGTCATTGCAAGCAGACACCTGTTGCCAGAGAGGAGACTGATGTTTATCAAGGTCTTGCAGTCTACCTAAAAACAAAGGAAAAAATAAGTTTCTGGGTCATGAATACAAACCAGGATGAGGGGAGGGAAGACGGTTTCTTCCTATCTGTGTTAAATTCAGGAAGTCCACTGTAGGCACCAACACCACAAAGAGCTTACAGAATAGTTGAGTGAGTAGATGGGCTTCAAGTAACAGATGCTGAAGCAATAAAGGTGAAAATAAAGAAAAGGAAAATCCTAAAATGGAAGGATAATGAAAGAACCAGTATTGATAGAAAACAACTGAGCCAAATACAAACTTCATTGCATGACAGTGACCTCAGTTTTCACCTTTATTAACTGACCAAATACTGTCTCCCCATTGTAACCTTGTGTTATACTCATTGTCCCAACAGTTTGGTAACAAGACTAGTAAGGGGAGAGTTTTTTATAATGCTCCTAACTTTATGAAAGAAACTTTTTACTGCTAAAAAAGTTGTTTCTCTCCATATAACCTAAATAGTTAACCTAAATACCAGTATTCACAATAAATGCATGTATGTAACCTTTAGATTCTAAATTAAATGCTTATTTTTTTCTAGCCTGTAAGAAACATACAGAAAATACAGAGCCAGCTACTATCTTAACTTTTCAAATACAGTTTGAGTTAACACACCATATATTCTCGCACTATTGTTCTATCCAATTTTGGATGAAATTATCTCATCATCAAGAGGACACACTGTTCATTCTGCTCAGTGTTGGTGAACAAAATTCTTTATGTTTCTAGTTTCTAGAACAGAATTTCCTTATTTTAATAATTCTTCAGTGAATTTAGCATCTCTTTTTCACTGGTTGTGTGATTTGTGGTTTTAGTTGTGGAAAAAAAAATTGTGAGTTCAGTATGTATATACTAAGAGGCACCACAATAACACTCTATACTGCAGGGAGATATTGTTATCTTCACTGGTTTTCTCTCCTGTAAATGAATATTCGAAGCAGTTTATGAAGTGTATAGAAGACCTCCACATGATGGGCAACAATAGCATCTATCTACCTAAGCAGCTTATTATGTCTGCATGCTCTCTGTGCACAAACATATATAAAAGGAGTATGGAACAAATCCAAGGAATATGAAAAATCATCAAAACCCTCTATATTTAATTCAATATGATTATTCTGTCAACACAGCAGGTCCTCCACTTACTAAATTCAGCTGATGAGTATGTGTGATTATAACCATAAACACTATTCCAAATGAAGTATTTTTAAAATAATATTTGAATTTTCATATGTTTTCTTAAAATATTTGGCTATGTGTATACAGAGATTTTCCTCTTTTATGATTGCACAGTCTATTTCACTTAAAACTCATGTGGATGAAAGATGAATGCAGGTCTTAACCCTCCATTATTTCCCATCCTAGAAACTCTTATCACCCCGTAGTATATGATTATAATGCATTATTATGTTTCACAGCATGTCTAAAGGTCCAAGTCTCTAATTCTTTTTGCATAAAAACCTGAATATCCTCTGTAATCTCTTGACCCAATGTCATCTGCTAACTTTAAGCAAAAATAAAATATTTAAAAAATTTAAAAAAAAAAGAAAAAAAGAAAGTATATTAAAAGTCTAAAGATTTGAGTCTTGAAAGATCATGCTAATAACCTTATGTCAGGTCAATCAATGCCCTTTCAAAGAAACCTACAGCATTCTAGATTTTTACCCACCTTCAATTTTTCCATTTCCTTCAGTTTAATAAGTAATTTCCTAGTTGTACCACCTAAACCAGCCACACACAGTTGTTATAGTGAAGTCCTGGCATATCTGATCCTAGCAACTGCTTTGCACAGATTGGTCACTTTAAAACAAACAAAAATTTACCTTCCTACTGGTTTATTAGTTAGTCCCACTTTATCAGTTTTTAAATGGAAACAATGGCTTATTTTATAGCTAAAATATTCACTTTAATAAAAGCAAAAATTAAGAAAATATAGGATTAGTCATTCTTAGTTGCGTAGATGCAATAATAAATTACAATATTGAAAATATTCAAATACTGAGTGTGGAAAATATTAAACATTTCGAAAATAAAACCAATATAGATGTAGATTATAAGAAAAGCTTTATTTACCATGCAATGATGCTGCATCAAAACACTTGGCAGTAGTAACAGTTTCTCAGACTTTTTCAATCTTTTTTATTGTACTCAGACTATTTCTAGGTAAGTAAATATTTCTGTTCTGGCAAATTCAGCTGGAAGTTACTAAAAATATATACATAACCTGCCAAGTCTGAAATTGATGTTTGTTCCAATATAAAACAAAGGCACAGAGTAAGCAGGCTAATTATAAAGACAGTTTTAGTTTTACTCTTAATTCCCATTAGACAGCTGCTTCTTAAGAACTAAAAAGCTGTTAATGTCCTTCAACTATTGATGTTAACAGTACTGTCATAACCAGGGCTCTATGCCATTCTCAAATGTCTTTTCTGGTTCCTACTTCCTGTATTTAAGTGACATGAAATGCTCACTCACTGTACTTGAAAGTCACATAGACGGCATCACTTACTATCAGTGTGAGGAACACTATGGAGAACTGCAAGTGGGAATGCAGATTTCAGGCATGGACCTTGGACGACTCCTTTGTTAATCATCTCAAAAACTTCATCTCATTGCCTGAATGCTTTCTGCAATCTTCAGAAAATGACTGAAGCTACAGTACAGTTTTTGACATTAAGGCTATTCTTGTATAACAAATAGTAATGGGGAGTTCACTTCACTTACTGTTGAAGACACCTGTAGGGATCGTGGCCATGATGACAACGAGTAGGAATAAACAAATAAATAACAATAATGCAGACACATTTTGGAACTAATACAGAATGCTGCATTTCAGGGCTGAAGCCCATCCCTGTTGGGTACCAGAACAGAACACTCTCTAAAGCAGCTGGTAGTGGGATAGGTATTACACCAGTTCCACCTGAATTTCATCAATCAGGGAAAGCCTGATAAAACTCAGCTGCAAATGATCAAGCACAACTCTCACTCATTGTGATGCTGGCTGGTATTTTAAGCTTTAATTACTAATTTTGTACTGTTACTACCCAGACAATCTATGGCTAATCAGTACCTGTAAGCTCCCACACACTGTTCCAAGAACTGCTTGTCTGAATTTTCTATTTAGTTCTAATTATAACGTCCTATATAAGAAACAGTACCAGTCTGTATTAAAGTGGTCTTTTCATCAAAACAGCAATTAAAGATTTAAAGTAAATAAATATTCCAATTTCTAGACATTTGTACGCACAATCATCTTGAAGTTGTTCCATACTGTATAAAACTTCCACTGTTGACTTACCAAAACCAGCTCTTTGAAAACATGTTTTATGTAAAATTATATGGCTTTGAGAAAACTCAAGACAAGATAGAAGTCATTTTCATGTAATTCCACTAAGACACTACTTCCTTCTTAGTTTTGCATATGTACCTTCCATTCAGTTAAATAGATGCATGTAGTCACAGATGTTTTCAAGTTCACAGTTTTTAAGGATAGAAGGGATCATTTAGGAACACTATACAGTTTTGCATTAAAGCAGGACAAAAAAACTATATCCCAGAATTTCTGAAATAAACCTTCCATGACATATTTATGTACAAAATTCAAGTAACATCAAAATCTTCATTTAAAGATGTAACTCCTCATCAAGAAATCTTTTTCAGGCCTTTTTTATCCTCACCTTTAATACGCGTGTGTCTTACATTCAGTGTGGATTTGTTTAGCTTCAGGTACTATGTTTTATTCACTGTAGCTTCAGCATGACTAGACATTGCCATCAGCCTTTTTTTTTTTCCTTTGCTATTTTAAACATTTTTTGAGGGCATATTTATATTTCTCTATATAGACATCCAATTAGAGGATGACACACAGTACAAATTAGCTAATTGTGTTGATAAAGCAAAATACAGGATTTTTGACAAAAAAATTTATTATGATTATTATTGCATCTTCTCTTAAATATTACTTATGATAAATTTTCATTTTCTAATGAGTGGAGAATTTATGCTATTTCTGTTTAACAGGATATTTTTAGTTATTAATAATCATTCTCATTTGATTTCTAAAAACCTCCACTCATCCAGTTTTGCTCATCATTATTATCAGCTTTAAGGAAAGAGTCTTTTTAAGGTATCAGCCATATATGTTTTGTTTAGAACTATTCATATACACATAAACCTATATGAAATCAAGTAAACAACAGCTGTCTCTAGGCATCAACTTTTAGTTCAGTGACTAATTGACTTCTCTGAGTGGCCTTCAATATTGAATTAGGCTGTTTAGATCTTGGTGAGTCTGTGTTGACATTAATTTTAGAAAATTCTGTCATGCTAACTTTACAGCACTGTGCTAAAGATAATATGCTCAGCATAAAGCTAACAAACAGATTAAAAGGAATTCAAAAGAACATGAAAAATCTGCATAAGTTATGTCTTCAAAAGCAAAACAGCAACCTGCAGCATAGCAACAATTTGGTACCAGTGGTCTCATTGTAAAGATTTTTTAAGCCTTTCCCTCTGCTGAACAAATTCCTCCAACGGTACAGAAAGAAATAAATGCTCTTAGTTTCTCCTTTGCTCCTCATGTCTCATCTCTACAGATTAGGTCAAGAAAAACATCCGTTAAAAAAAAATAAAAAAGGGGGTTTAAAATTTTATTTATGAGGCAAACACTTACTGGCTCCAATATCAACAGCTATTCAGGTAGTCTTGAATTGTGGTCCAGTTTAAGCAGGTGCTTGTACTTTGATTTAGCAGCTGAGCAAGCTCCCCTGTGCTAGGGATTTATACTGAAGGGCTCAGTGAGAGTAGCTTGTGCACATCAAAGGCAGAAACTTCCCTGGACCTGAGCGTCTGCTACAAGCAAGTTATCTGCTTAGTATGATGCTAACCAAGCCTCCTGCAGCTCTGCTCCTGCTCTGGTTCTTGCTCCCAGGATGCCTTCCACGCACTTGGAAATAGTGTGCAAGATTTTGAGATATGCAAAAAGATCATTTATTCTATTTGCCTTTTCCCAACTGCCCTTTTTAAACATACACAAAAACGCCACACAGAGATTTGAAAACCCACAAATCTGAAGTGTAATCTTATTTTTCACATTTTATTTAGATAAATGTACAGTGTATTAACAAGTAGATATATTTTCTTATGCTTAACAACACACAATCTGCAACCCTGTGTGAGGTTCAAAGTAGCCAAGGAGAACAAGTCAATGGCTGGCACTCATAAGCTTGAAAAAGAAAGCCTAAGTGGATTAGTATGCAGAGCATTAGTGCATTGAGGTAATTTTTAAAATTAATTCTTTACAAGGAGGGTTGTGGGGTTTCTTTACCAGAATTTTATATCAAAAAGTTGTTTGGTTTTTTTCCCTGCAGAAATCCTGAAAAGAACTAAAGAGAAGGCTGAGGCAATGTTATGTAAGATGAAGAAAACTAGGATTTTTCATAAACCAGTGGCAAACTGAGAATAAAAGGAGTGTGAGTCTGTATGCACCTTCAGATTGAAGCCTGGAGAATGGAAATTCCAATATACTGGCTTTCTACCCCTTCTTCTGAGTGATGATTCTCACTGCACTGTTTCTATTCCTCCTTTGGAGTCACATGGAAGTCTTCTACAAATAAATTTTGTCAATTCAAGTCAATAAATGATTCCAGTATATTGGCTCTCTGCACACTGTTCTGTGTGTGTATTAACTCCAGTCTGCTCTCTTACTACAGAAAAAAATCTGCCATACACCTGCCAAAGACTACCTTTACTGTTATGTTGAAAGAGCAAAATATACGTGAATGCAAGAGGGAAAAGTACACCCTGCTCCGTTTTGGCATTCTCCTTGATATAATCTCTTCTTTAACATACCTATAAAGCCAAATTAAATCTTTCAAAATTCATATTTCTAGCTCTGTGTCAACTAAACAATTCTTTAAAAATCTAAATTCTTTATAGTAAAACTAAGACCCTTAATCTGCCTGCAACTCTTTGGTCTCTGATCTGAGTATTTTCTGTGAAAGCATAGTTCCACAAAGTTTTTTAACGTATGCACAAAGAATACTAAGTCTTTTTCATCTATGTGCGGGTTGTTTGTTGTTTTTTTTTAAAAAGACCACCTTGCTACCTTTATTATACATAATTCAATATAATCTTAATTATACTTTCTCTTTATTTTTTTTTCTGTCTATTTAAATAGGGGTGGGGTTTTTGCTTTTTTTCCCAGTGTGATCTCCTGAGAAAGTGAGGCCTAAGCTGACAAGATCTGTGTATGTAGTCAGGATGGATCTTATCTAAATTTGCTGTATGTAGAGGTATCTGGACAAGTCACCCTAGGCTGCCTGTACAGATATTGGAGTGAGACATTTTAGGAGGCAGTTTGTCTGGCCTACTGCACCACAAACTTTTGGATGAGAGGAATTGCACTGTAGTCTCTGCAGTTATATTTATGAAAACTTCCTTGACGGGTAAGAGAGCCTGGAGAGATTTTCTGTGTTGCACTATCAACTACATTTTGCCAGTTAAATCACTCCCAGCCTCTGTATGAATTCCCCCACTCCTTTCACCCCGGTAAGTCATTAACAATTTTACCACTTCTAAATATATTTGACAGAAGAACAAAAATCTCAAAGATGTTTAATTCTTGCAGGTTTTGTGCAAAACAAGGACTAGAAGGAGCATTCTACTAGTACCTACATGCGGGAAAGCTGCAGAAACAGGACCTCAGCTACAGACATCAAAGAAACTAAGGAAAATGTTATGCAAACCATAACTCGTGCTATTCAAAATGAAGAATCTGAAGAAAAGATCCAAAGCCACCAAACACAATCAGTCTTCATTACATCTGATACTTGTTTAATTCATAAAGGCTTTCCAATAATTTTTATATTCATGAGAAAGAATTCACAGATTGAGAGGCAGTACAACAGGATGTTGACCAGCAGAATGTAATGGAGCAATCCTTAATAAAATGCATCTGTGGAAGCAGGAATTTATGATCTCAGGAAAAAAATATGTCCATTCGCTATTTAGAACCAGATTCTGTTTCATTTTTTCTAAGAAAAATAAAAATTTAATGGTGTAGAAAGTTCAGTGATCTTTTTATGAAGTGAAAACCATAGCAAATTTTAGCCCTGGATTTAAAAACTACATATGAGAAAATTTTCTCTTATTAATGACAATAAATGCTGACACGAACGTCATCAAGAAAACAGAAATAAAGGATTTAATCCTGGGTTTGTCTAACTGTTTTTATTTTTACTGTTTGAGCTACATTATACTAAAGACGATAAAAGTAGACATGCTGTAATCACCTCCTTGCTGCGCCATTTGACCACTGCTGCCCTCTGCTGCATGGAACAGTTTCTAAGTGTCTCCTTACTAATCTCGTGAAAGATTAGTTTTAGAGGTAGATGCTTAAGTGCATATGCCAGATTGCTTTTGTTTATTCCTTTAACGTGCAATGAAGTTTATTTGGCAATAGAGGATTGTGATTTTTTCAGTATGACTTAAAATTGTCAAAGTAAATCACTATCAAAGATTCTATATGATATATAGAATAAATATATTCTCAAATTTGTTCTGTAAAGCAGAATGACTTCCTTCAAGAGATATTTTGACTCACTTAAACATGCTGCAATATCCATGACATTAACGTTAATGTCTATTTAAATGTCATCTTTCAATGAATGTTATAAATGAGGAGGCAGTAAGAACAGAAGAAAATCCAACATGAACAGTCTATGAATTCATAACTTTCTCCAGTACAGTTTGTTTCCAACATTTCTCCCTTAACTTTTTTTTTTTTTAAATTCAACCATCCATCTGTATATCTCAGGAGAAATCTCTATTCTTACATGCCACACTCCCAACAATAATAACCATGTTATCTGGGAAGATGTAACTTCCACTGTAGGGTAGCCCAATTACATTATTGTGAGGTAATCTGCCTTTGACAACACACCCTTAAATGGGTACACATCAAACTACCTATGCATTTTGCTAACTAAAGGCATAGACCACTATATGATATTTGTCACAGAATCTTAACAATACCCTGAAAATGAAGCTCTGTTTTATTTCTCCAGAACAAGCCTTAGCCTAGGCTCATCAGTAATTTAGCCATATTCACAAATTCTGAGGCAGCTTCTTTATTCCCATACATTTTCTACAAGATTCATGTTTTTGTTGAAAACCCTGCAAAGTCCATGGCTTTTGTCAATTTTATTCTGCTTAATAGGGATCTGTATTTTTAATAACTTTTTGCCTGGAATAAGCATAAAACTGCAAGGCAAACCTTATGAAGAGAAGGATGGAAATTAAAATGAAAGAAGTAACACAAAAGACACCCAGAGCAGAGGACCATATGATCTAAGAAATGCTCCACTGGTTCTAAGAAATGCTTTATGCAGATTAGCTTGTATCACAACAACAGAAAATGCTACTTAGGCAGTGCAAGCAAGCCTCAGACTACATGGGGTCCATTCCCTTCACATCCTCTGCACATGCAGTTATTACAATTAGCTGTTAGAGGGCTCACCCATGATTGATGCCTTTAGTATATGCTTATGAACATGTTTTTCACATACTTTACTAATCCTTCTTTGTACTGGCTTTGTAAGATCCTGTGCTAAAATTTTTTTTAAATTCACTACCATAAAACAGGATTTTCTTTGAATCATTCTTTCATTAGTTTCAATTACTATACTGTAAAATTTGATCGGTAACAGTTCTGTATCCATTTTATCCAAAAACTTCATTATTTTGTAATCATTACCAGTATCTCCCATCAGCTTTAAGTCTAGTCCAAATTCAAATATTTCCCTTCTAGTTTCAATCCCATAAAGTAGTGAATTTTAAAGCAATTTTCCTTGCCTTTGTACCCATTCAAACTTCATGTCCTTTCCATTCTAACAATATTTAAGATGTGGGAAGTACACATTGAGGGCAGGAAAAAAACATACCTTTATTTCCAAGAGTCCTGCCCCACAGCGTGTGCATTGCAATCAGAAGTTAAAAGGAGATGCCTTTTACTGTTGTCATGGGCATAAGCTTTAAATATGGATTCACATGGTGACTAGTCAAGCATTTTAAAGAAATTTTCTCAAACTACAAATAAATGTTCCTTGGATTTACTAGAGTTGCACATGAACTGCACCCTGTATTCCTGAAGAAAATCTTGTTTCTAAGCATTTTCTTAGTGTCTTGGGAAAGATTCTTTGTGAGGCATTATTAATTTCATGCAGCACTTTTCTAGCTCAGAAATGTGAGAGTTGATATTGCTTCATTTTGAGTTGAAATTTGGGGAAAATTACCAGAACGCTTTCATAAAAATAACTATTTATAATCCAGATATTTTTTACAGAACTTAATGAATTTTAATAAATTGAAATATGACCTTAGACTGAGTGTGAAGAGATTCAGTTCTAAAGGATAATATTTAGAATTGATGACTGACAAGTTTTACATGACTAGCTCCAGTTATTCTACGGAAAGGATTGAAGAACTTCTCTCTCTCTGAACCACTCAATCCTACTCCTTACCTAATGTTCCTGTTTTTCAAAATGCCCCGTGTTAATATGTATCTACCATGCTAAATAGGATCCTCAGTGTACTTAAGAAAATTTCCTTTTTACAAAGATGTAATTTTCCTCTTATGTCACTGTCTTTCAGGTTTCAGCTAGCTCCAAACAAACACAGGATACAGTCTGCTTTCGTTTTCTTCTGGCTTTTTCAGCAATATAGCCCAGTTTCATTAAAGCCACTTGGAAATACCATGAATCTAATAGCAAAAGAAACTAAAACAGTCTATGTAGTGATTCATGAGAAACATGAATATATTGTCTTTATTTCCGTAGTGACTGCTTCCAGCTGCCATTAACACACCAATAACAATACTGGAGTAATGCAGTGAGAGTGTTTATATGTAAGACAGTGACACAGCACGCCATTCTGAGAAATACTCTGCAAATAAAAGAAGTCACTTCCCAGTGGAGTTTAAAGGTGTTACTCATTGCACCAAGAACACAATAAAGCTTCTTTACTCCCCAAGATCTCTGAGTTTCTACTTAAACAGAAACTGCCTAAACTAGGAAACACTAGACATGTATATAGACACATCCTACCCTGTCAGTCCTAGCTGATTCTGTTGGCTAGGTCTGCCAGAGTAATATATTCATTATATTACTCACACTATTAACATAGATCAGCAAAGAGCTGCTCTCAAGGGAGCCTGTGTGTGACAAGACTAGATAAATATACTAACTTTCTCTGTAGACTCAAGTAACATTTTCTTATTTGTTAGCATGAATTCAGGTGCCGTTTACCAGAGATGGGATAGTTGAACTGACAGGCTCCAAGATTCACAGCCGTGGAAGCAGTGCCGTACATGAGAGCAGACGTGCCCTGTTGCAGGGATGGGCAGAACTGTGACAGTAAGTGCAGTACTACACGCTAGAACAGAGAACATGCTATCAGTACTAGGTAATACCTACCTCCTGAGGGCGGTAAAATTGAGTGTATACAGCAACACAGTCAGGTTTTGTTCTGTTAGCCTGTCTAAAGCAGTCGCTGTCTGTATAAAGACATTGACCAACATTTTCCCTTATAGTATCTCTGTTCCCAACCATCTGTAAGAGGAAATACTCTGTTGTTTAACAGACAGGCACTGGGATAGTCAGTGATGAAATTAAGGTTCTGTTCATCCAGGAAATGGCCATTCATGCTTTTAATACTCATAGTCCTCTTACAGTGACTATAACCTAGACTGCTATGTAATAGCACACAATTCAGCCACTCCAACAGGAATCTGGCCTTATTCAACCACAGGAAACTGAAGAGAACAGTTGTACACCTGGACACATTCCATAACATTTTACTTAAATGTTCCTGTCAAATAAGCGCTTTTGAATTTCAATTTCTAGCCTTAGCTATAACTCAAACTGAGAATTCATCCAGGATATTTCCCAAGGCTGAGAATCTTAAACTGATATGTAAAACACCTTCATAAGTGATTAGTTTAATAAAGAATGCATTTCATTTGACAAGAATGGAGCTCTTAAATTGCATATCTCAGAGGGCCATATGTGAAACATTAAGGATCAAAACAGCATCAAAAAAATGTACTATCAAGACAAAGAATTCATTAGGATTTGATTACCTATTATTGTACTAAAATGGAAGAAAGCTGCAACACAATCACTAAAACCTACTAAGCTTCCATTTTTAATGCACTGAGATAATGAATATTCATTATCTCAAACTTGTAGCAATTCTGCAGTTCATTTGTCTGATATGTGATTTGTAACATTGCCATAAAAATCCAGACTAGTAGAAAATATCAAAGAAAACTAACAGACTGTGCAAATTTCCCCTCTTTTCAGATTGTGTCTTACTCCCTACGCAATATTAAAGTACTTTGTGAGGACCCTATTCAGACTTAAATTCATGTCCCTTTGAACAGGGAAAGCAACTGACCGAAGTTTATCATTTAGAGCTCTATATTATTTGTACCTTTCTCTGATTTGTCACAGTTTAGAGAACTCATTGGTAGAGACTGACATTTGCCATAAAAAATCCACCACAACAGATGTCTCAAATTTCCTGAGGCATTTTCTCAAGGAAAGGAAGACGGAAGTAAATCAGCTAGATGCTCACAAATTATTGGATTTCAATCCATCAATACACCTCATTTATCATATTTATATAAGGCTCTGGTCCTGCCAGTTACTGCAAGATGTGCAGCCTAGAGCATTTGACTAGAATAAGCAGAGCCTACACAGGAGCACAAATAAGCCCAGCTTCTATTAGGCATAACAAACACAGCTTGCATTTTGAGCAGCAGTGAGTTTCAAATAAATTTCTCAGGAAGCAGCTGTACATGGCTACAGGCTTGTTTACATGTAGCAGTTTTCTTTCAGTTTCGAAAGTGATATTTAAACTAATCTTGCTAAGGCTGAAAAAAAATGTCAAAGTATCATTTGTTGTTATATAACGAAACTTCACATTTTTTATTTTCAACTGACTAAAAGTCAAGTTACATTTTGATGAATGAGTGTCCAGAAGACACCCATCTCTGAATAAGCGATAAGGTGGTTAGAAGGCTGCTGCTCTGAAAAACATTATTAGTTTCCCTATCCTAGGTATTTATAGGTTAAATAATTGACATTGTTAAGTATCCTTAGATTTGAGGGACAAAGTAGACTGTTCTGTATTTCCAGCATGGTGCACAGATAAAAACAGTGCTGAAGAAAGATTAAAGGATATTTTTAACTGAGAAGGAATAAAAGGCCCATAAAGAAAACATCACAGAAATAAGACAGGATATTCCTGAAACCAAGCGGACATTACAAGAACAAAACAGGGAGACTGTTGAATGTTTCTTTCTGTTGTTGATTGTAGTGGGAAAATATGTAATTTCTGTAGAATAATCAAAAGATACGGTTGAAGAATAGCTTGACACAAATTTACTCAGGTAAGTCTTACAATCTTGGGTCTCTGATTAAAGCAAGTAATTACCATGCTGCTTTCTGACCTTGAATCTATTAATCACTTGTGTTATATAAATATTTACCTGAATACAAGCAAGTTGGCATAGCCATACATGCTGGCTAAGCATCTGACTCCACGAAAAGAAGCATCATAGAATCATCAAATGTTTTGGGCTACAAGGGACTTTAAAGGCCATCTAGTTCCAACTGCCCTGTCATGAGCACTAGAACAAGTGAAACACAACATTTTCAGAATACCAAACATACGGATTTCTACTAATGAGCTGAGCTCCTATTAAAGCACTAGTATGGAGGTCCTCAAGACGGTATCTGAGTCAACAGAGCTGGAAACCATCCCTGATGAGGTATATTTGTGGCTTTTAGTGTTACATAAAGTATCTGTTTGTTAGCCAGTAAATCTGTCTCCATGAGTGATTCCATACAAATAAATAGACCATATTTCGGATTTGTTTGCAAATTCTGGAAAGCCATTATGTAAGTAAGCATGGAACTTGAATGTAAATTTTCTGCAGTAGAATACACTTGGCAATGTCTTGTGAAAAGATACATTTTCTCTTGGTCATCCTCTGGCAATTAAAAAGCTCATGATTGTTTAGGTTTCCATAACATTTACCCTTAAGCATCTTGTCTTACACCTGAAAACAACCTAGTTGGCTCCAGTAACCCTGTAACAATGTTCCTAATATTAACTATCACTGCATATGCATTTTTAGGGTTAATTTTTCCAAATACATTACTTTGACTTTCATAGCACTAAATTTAGTTTCCATTTTATTATCTCACAGCTCAGCAATAGACAAATCTTTTGCAGGCATCCATATTCAAACTCTGGATTCAAACCATGAATACATCTGAGTAATCAATATGCTCCATCATTACCTCTTTCTTCCAGGTGACTCAGGACTTTTTGAAAAGCACATAATCTATATTCTCCACATGTTTATTGGAACCTTTTAGTAGAGTTGTCAGGCCTGATTTTCCAATAGAAACCCCACATTTACTCTTCTATAAGCTATCATAGATATTTTCTAATTCTTCTTTTTACTGGTCTACCTTGTAGAAATTTAGATTAGCTATCTTAAAGTAGTCAGGAAACAAAGCTTGTTTTAGACACCAGTGTGGTATTTGTGACTTGCTTTTCATTTGGCACTCTGGATGTGTTCAAGAACAGGTTAAGTACTGAAGCAAACAGCAATTTCTAGTTCTTTCAGAACAACTTTTAGGATTTTTTAAAATTTTTTTTCTTAATGTATGTAAAATCTGAGGAGAACATAATTAGTGTTACAGTGACCTTTATCAAGCATAACACTAACAGGGCTTTGTGTTCTTGGTATGGATAAACCTTCTGTCACCCATGTACATGTGCTGTCTCCATGACAGCCCATCCATATTATAAATATAATGCTACATGCAAATAACTGAAGTCTTCCATTATTACTTTATTCTTTATCTGCAGTCTCTCAGTCCCTTGCAGTCAATAGCATCTTAGTGAATAATTTAAAAAGACAACAAAACCAGAAGAAAATAAGTACTGTTGCTCTCTGATATGTCAAAACCATATTGCTTCTAAGTGCAATTCTATTTCACTTAAAATCTGTAAAGAAACAAATGTACCTCATTAAAGTCTGGGGGGAGAAAAAACCATGAAACCAACAAAATGGACATTTACTGAAAGACAATAAATGGACATTTACAGAAAGACTTGTGATGCAGTGAGATATCTTCATCCTACATTAAGACAAAAAAGCTGCAAATAATAAAAGTGATCATATTTATATCCCCAAGAGGGACAAGTCTGGTGTGTAAACAAGTTTCTGGAAACTAAGCCAGGAGAATTCCCATCAGCTCTGTGTCTCTAATGATGCTAATAAGCTAGTGTTCTTTGCATTTTTGTAGACTTTTCAATTTTAACATTTAAAAGCAATTACCTGATCTTGAGAATGCTTCTGCAAGATAAACACACATTATTATCCTTTTATTAGCAAGGGAGATGGAGGCAGAGATTTTGATTTGCCACGTAATTAACTGATTACCAGAACCAACAGTGAAGCACTGACACATTCTCTCTCCATTGTTAATATTGTTCAAACTGAACCTAATAGCCTGTATGAAGATAAATGTCTACCTGAACCCTGCAGTGATGGTCCCACAAGACTTGAGAGAAGGGGGGAAAATGAAAACAAAAGAGAAATTGAAGAAAATTATTGTTTTATTAATTCTGCTTTACTTACAAGTCAAACATAAGAAAAAAATTGTGCATGCCACCTTTAGCTAAAAAACCCGAGACAATTATAGCTGGAGAGAGACCAGGACATTATCTCATTTGTAATCTGAAAAATTAATTATGAAATCCGAATCTCTTCCCTCTCATTGCCTCCTCAGCCCGTTCACTTGCCCCTGGGCCCTGCCTCCCAGGGCCTCACCCGTCCTGCTGAGATAAACACGGGCAGCGCAGTCCTGGACATCTCCGGCTGCGGGAATTCACCCCTGCACAGCCAAAACCGCCTCTCAAGGCACAGGTGCCGCTTTGGCCCCGGAGCTCCGGCCCGAGGAGGAAACCACGAAGCCGAGTCGGGAGCGCCGCTCGTTCCTCCTTCGCTCTGTACCTCCTTCGCTCTCCTTCCCTCCCTCTCTCCCTCTCTCCCTCCCTCTTTCTCTCTCCCTCTCTCCTTCTCTCCTCCACTCCCTCTCTCCCTCCCTCCCTCTCCCTCCCTCTCTCCCCCGCCAGGTGGCGCCGCTCAGCCTCGCCTCCATGTCGTTCTCGAAGCCGCAGCGGAGCGAGCGGGGCGGCCCCGCGGCCCATCCACCCTCACCTGCCCTCCGCCCCCAAGCCCCGGGAGACTCCAGCCTCAGGAAGCCTGGCTGGCTCCGGCAGCTCCCATGTGGGCGGCAGGAGAGGCTTTCTCCGCTCCCGGCCATTGCGTGCTGGGAGGCGGGGCGGTGGCGAGGTGCGGGCGGTGCTGCACCAGCCGGGATGAGCACCGGCATCCGGGCATCCTGCCGGACTTTGAGACCGGACCTGCACAGGAACGGGACAGAAGGGGGGTTTAGGCAGCCCCTCCTCTCTTTGGGGCCTCGTTGCTTTGTGAGGCTTTGCTTGCTACAGTGGACTCCAGCGTGGCTGCCCTTGCAGTAGGGGAGGACCAAGTGACAGTCACCCTAGGGCCGAGGTTGGAATGGAAATTACATAGTCCAGCGCCTGGCAAGGAGAGGGGCTGTGAATATTTGCAAATCTCAAGACTCCATGACCCCTCTGGCCCTCCTGAGGCACCCACCAAATCTGGGCTTTTGTGCAGAAGATAATACTCTCAAATGGTCATTCCTTAGTCCCTTACCAGAGTCATGGGAGACATCTAGCAGTGCCCCAGCATGGAGAGCATCCTCCTTCAGTTGCTTTGCAGTTCTAGGAGGTAGAAATAAATGCTTACTTGTCAGCCATGGCTGGTCTTTGATGAATCCTTGTCCTCAGTGCCTGGCTCCTGGAATACTGAGGGGCCAGTGCAGAGTTGTCATCTCAATGTCTGTGGGATCTTGTACGGAAAACCATTTCTTCGTTTTGCAGCTTCTCTAGAAATACCCAGAACCTGACTCCGATAAAGCTTAGAATTATTCAAGTTCTGTTTCTATTAAAAAATGGATAAAGTTATGAAATTGAATAATCTCCTCTGGGTATATAGCAAAATTATGAACGAGGAATTATGAAGTTAGGAAAAAAAAGTTTGTTTTGTTGTACTTGAGGGCTAATGGACATAAAACTGTATCACCTGTTTTAATTCCAAATAATCTCTCTGAACCATAGAATTTTGAAGAAATAAATTCTGTCCAGATTTAGTGAAATAAAAATTGAACAATTCTTGGTAAACAGATTATCCACATGGTGACAAAAACGACCAGTCTTCTATTCTAGCTTAGCATTAAGATCATGAAGATTATAGGAAATGGATAGGAAAAATATAAACAGAATGTAGCCACAGCAGGTGCAGTGGCTTTATGACAGTCTACACAGAATAGCAGAGGGAACTTTTAGCATCAGCACTTGGTATGAGACTGAACAGGACTTTTATGCTCAGTTTTTCTTCCTCAGCTCTGTGTATGAGTGATGGAGATAGAAGTGTCAGAGCCCTCATTTCTGATGCTCAGCACAACTTAACCTTCTCAAGGGTTCACTGCTGCATGGGACACATCAGTGGCCACTTGGGGGAACTGAATTTGGCATACTTTAAATACAGAGATTGTATCAGAACTAAGAGCAGACACACTTCACTGATTTCTTACCCGTCCTGGCACTAGGCTGAGAAGTGTTTGTGAGAGTACAAAGGCAGATGGTTGCTTTGGAAGCTGATTTGTAGTTTCATAGCAGTTTCTGTCAATATTCTTAATAGTTGCTTAAGAAATGCTACCTGTTTAGTTCCCATTCTGAATCAGTATGAAAAATAAAATCAACAGAAATTTTTGAATTTGACAGATGTTTTGCTTCCAAAAGTAATGGTTTTCAAGCCAAGAGCAAAAAACTATGGGAACCAGGTTTGTTAGCAGTTTTTTGAAGTAGGCTAGAGCTACTGATGGTAAATGTAATCAAAAAAAACCTATTAGTGCATGTTGTGCCAAATTGCATGAGATATCAATTAACAATTGGATTCTGCAGAACTCACTTACTGTGAGATAATTGGTTTAGGCTTTCTGTGTGCCAGTGAGAGTCGAGCGGTTCTCATCAATCTCTAGACTAGATAAAGTAATTGTACCCTAATGTATACATGTGTCTGTGCTGGCCACAGTGATAGCCTTGGGTGAGTAGCTTAGCGCAATACGGCTGCATTTTAGACAGCTACATTATGCGAGATGAATTCCGGCCCCTTCAGCCACCTTAGATAGCTGAGCCTATGTATTAAAGAGATCATGTTGTCATTGCAAATAGTAATGATTAAAAATGAGGGAAATCAGACACCATACCTTTATGGACATGAGAGGAAAAATCCCACATTCTCACATATCAGTATAAACACATGTGTTAGACATTGGTGCTGAGGTGTCTTCTCCACTCTGAAACTAATTTAAACAGTGGCGTTCATAATAACCAATACTTTTTCTTAGCCTGAGCACTGAACTGCCAGTGGTTTTAAGTATACAGGACTCTGAAAAGAAAAGAGAAACATGCAAACAACTGATCTGTGCAGAAACACTGAGATTTGGAATTAAACATTGAAGTAAGAGACTCCTCTGCCCTGAGGAATTTAACCAAGTCAACACAGCCCTCTTCTGTGTCTGAGCAATGTGTGGAGGTGTGGGTGATCTTACTCATATCCAATACCAAGTCCAATGACAGATACAGAGAAGTCAGTGTACAGGTGCACTGGCCTCTTCCCCAGGGACTATTCAATTGTTTGAGACAATAAATGGAAAGATGTGTCCTTGCTCTGGCTATACTGTCCCACACTGCAAGGAGCAGGTAATGATGACAGGGCCTGCCTGATGTGAACAGGTATGGTTAGGACTATGGCTCACACCCTTTCCCTGGGTATGAGCACCACTGTGCTGGCTCACTCTGCACTCACCCATTCTCTCTGCTGTTCTCACCATAGTGCTCTCTGTCTTACTGTAAGAGACATTTTGAATAAGCCTTTGTGGTGTCTCTGTCTTGTAGGGGGATCAGCAACCTACTTTATTTCTAGCCTGTGATTCTGTCCATTTCCTGTTCAGTCATGATGTTCAATCTATATACGAAGTAGCTGTAAATAAAAATGTATGTATGTCAATTTGTTTTCATTTGATAATACAGAGAACTGGCATGCAGAGCAGCCTGAATGGGGAGTGTTCCATGCTTCCTGAATGGTGGTAATACCAGCCAGGCTTATCCTCTGGAGATCCCTGGCTGTGCTGAATTTGGTCAATGGAACACTTCTGTTATGAACTCCCAATTTTTATAGTTAACTTACAAATAACTTTTTTTAAAAAAGTGGTCTCTTCTATTGTATATTTCCTTTTCCTTTTGGGAAAGGGTACTGTAATTTATCAGATTCACTAACCTAGGCACATATACGGTATGATACAGCAGCACGTGCTGTTTGTAAGCACAGAACAGGAAAAGCCCTTCAACTATTCACTCGTTCAAAGGGCAAGCAGAAGTGCGTATTCCCAGGTATCTGTAGCACATACCAGGAAACAGTTTTATCTCTAGTCATCTCCATGGGAAGCAGGTGTTGTTTTTCACATTTGCACAGTTTTGTGCAGAGTTCTCTCACTATTTCCTATTTTCTCCTGAAAATGGCAGAGACTTTTCTTATTGCAAGGAGTTGGTACTGTAGGATTTATTATAGTAACTTAAGGAATTTTTATCTAAGGCCTGTTACCTCTGGGCTTAACTAAGTGTTCAAAGGACATTAACTGTAAAATTTCCTTTTGGTTTACTTAATTTTTAGCTCTATATTATATAACCTGTAGATGGGAGGTTTGTGGTTGAGGTTTTTGGTGGTGTTTTGTTTTGAGTTGTTGTTTTGTTATGTTTTGTTTTTAACCAGATCTTGGTTAAAAGACCTTGTATCTGTATGACATTACTTGGTTAAGTAATATCATACAGACATACCAGGAAGGAAAAAGCCACGCAATCTTCAGACATCTTTACGTATCTGTGATTGGTGAACCTTCTTTGCCAGCTTAGCCAAAGGTGTAGAGTAATGTGTGTCCATCCAGCAAAGAAGGGCGGGGGGGGGAAATGAAACGCTCCAGAGGAAACATTGTTCACAGGGGTGAGCCATGTTTTTAGATAACACTTGATAAAACAACTGAAGTATTCCTGAAGGAAGGAGATACTTCTGTTCTTCACAGCTATCAATAACATTTTGACTTAGGAGTAATGTATTGCTTTCTGGATATCTAGAAGAAATATAAAAGACATAATTCAAGTGTGTTCTTAAGTTGAGCAGTCATAGACACAGATATCATGAAAAACAGAAACTTACTCTACAGAGCGTTGAGGGATAGGAGGCACTTCCTTCAGGTCCCTCTGAGCCAGGAAGTGAGAGAGAGGTCTGTTTACTCAGAGGCACTTGAGGCAAAAAGATTTTATTGAATAATCACGAGGCTTTTATAGGATTCTGAAGGGAAGGTGCTGGAACTTAGACAGGATAGGGTAAGGGCTCAGGGGGAAGGGAGTGACTTGGGTACTTGGCTAACCAATAGGGGAAATGGAACGATCAAACCCAATAGGAACCAAGGGATTGGGGACAGACAGATGAGATAACCATTGGGGTTAGGACAGAGCCTGTCTAGGTTGGCAGGACAAACATAGCACTGTCCAGGCAAGCCACGTGGCTGCCGTGTGCAGAGAAGGAGAGATGGCGACAGACTGGCACACAGCTACATGGGAAATAAATGTGAGGGGTGAGAACTGTGCAGGGGGATAACAAGGAAACTCTTTAAACCAAGAACTGTACAGTAAAATGCATAACTTTCAAACTCGCACAACCAAAGTCTTTCATATATGCAGTTGGTATGATTTGGGCTGCTTCCCAGTTCCATCCTCCATGTGGGTCTGTTTTAGTGTTCTCCCACATTATTCCACTTATTGCAGATATTTTCTTCTCTTTAACAGAGATCTTTTGTGTGGCATCATGTTTTTGTCAGTTAGAGAACATAAGCATAGGGAGTGGGTAAGAAATTCTGGCAATTCTCACAGAAGGACCAAAGGAAGAATCCATATTCTGAATTTAGTGGAATTTATGCATATTTGGTAGCAGCTCCTCTGCTCTCGTTCTGCTCCTCCATATGCTTCTTCACTGAGGCCTTTTAGTACCATGTGCCCTCCCGTGGCTTAGAGAAAGGTTTTTTCATTCCTCAGGAGGGATGATGCATATCTTAAAATATGCAAAATGATAAACAAACACTGCTACTGTGTACAATGTAAGAAAAGCTGGGAGAGGTCTAGGCAGCACATTATCAAATGAAATCACAGCAAAAATGGAAGAATTTTTTTTCAAAAAGTACCTCAGTGATTTTATATCTCTAAACTGGAGAGTTCTGTAATGCAGTATAAGATAGCCATTTATTATACATACTTAGATTGAAAAAAGTCACCTCTGCCTACTGAAAAAACTCTATGGAATGATTGTGCACTGTCCTATTATCTTTATTATTAATTTGTAGTGCAGAAAAATACAGGTATTTGCAGAAAAATGGAATAGTGCAAGGCTGTAGGAAATGGCATAAGTATTCAAAAAAGCTCAGACTAGAGGTAAAATTGAATGAGCCTCTTTAATTTTTTTACAACATTTTGTCTCTTTTTTTGGTAAGAAACTAATACAGAGATGCAGGCATCGTAACAGGTTTTACATGAATGAAAAGATAGTATCGTAAACTGTGAAGCTAAAAACCTGAAATGAGCAGTGCTTCCCATCGTAGTCTAGGTACCACCAAAGTAATACACAGGGAAGAATAATTTGAAGACATGAGTAATGATTTGCCCTGTGTACTAAAAGGAGAATTTCTACACTGAGCTAAATAAAGTAATTTTCACATATTAGGTATCTGTCCAAGTTTTCCTATAACACTTCTGGAGCCAACTTTTCAGCCATGCCCATTTATGTGAAAAATAGATATACACTCCCAAAACTAAACAACTCTGAAACACTTGGCAGGGAATTGTTGAAGGTGTATATATGTGCGTATATTTATATGACTCCATGAACTTTGTATTTTAGAAGAGAGGAGACTATTGTCTGGGTAGGAGAACGCAAAGCTGGGGTAAGATTTCACTGAATCATAGCCTGGTTTTTGTTAGCTGGACACGAGGGCATTTGGTCAGACTACATGCTGGTATGCACGTCTTTTTCTTGAATATCCACAGTTGCTTCTGATCCACTCATTCTGGTTGAAATATATGGCAGGTTTTGTCTTTTCCTCCTTAAGCAGATAGAAATTATACTTCCAGCCCCAACTATAGAAAGGGCTAGAAGAACAAACAGCCAAATGATGCTGGCAGAAAGTAGTTTGTCCATTTTCCCTTCTGTAAGGAGATACAATGGAATCAACACCTTTGATCTTAAAAGATTTCAGTATCTAGCAGTAAATGGGATTTCTTTAACCTGAAAGCAGAAAAAGGCAATGTGCCTGTAGATTTTCACTTCAACATGTGGTTTTGGGTTTTCTACTAACGAACCCAAACAAAATGTAATTAAATTTGATCAAAGCCCAATATTAAAATATAAATATAAAAAGAAAAGCCAATACTAAAAATATAAATGCAAAAGTAAATCCATATTTACTTCAGGATAACCCCTATTTACTGTAATGAGATACAGATATAGCTTATGGACTTTTTATTTTTAAATACTCTCAAAACTGATAATTAGAAACTATGTAATTATATTCTTGCTGTATTTGAGCATCTCATAATTCTACTTTAAATGAAGTATGCTTACCTGTATTTTCTGTGGACATTTCTGTGCTTTCAGGAGCTTTTGAAAGGAAAAGAAAATGTTTATTCTGAATGCTTTAGAAAAAGGAAAGAGGCATTTCTAACTTCCTAAGTCCCAGTGTTTCTGACAATTCCCCCTAAATTTGTGTAGTGGTGACAGTTACTCTACCAGAGAGACAGAACTAAGCATGTGTAAAACTCTGATACGATGACTGGCTTTTTCATTCCAAGAGCATCTGACCTCAGTTGAGATACCCAAAAAGACATGAAATTAGAGCCACATTTCTGTTATTTTGAAAAGTGTTTTCAGATATATTCATTTCTTGGAAACTACCCATGGGATCCTTAATAATTTTAAAGTATTTCCTGAAAAAAAGTCTTAAGTGTTAGAGATGCATCATAAGCACTTTATTTGAGCTGAAAAGAATCTTCCAGTGTTGTAGCCCTATCTGTCAAAACCAACCATTCTATGTTAATGAGGTTGCTATGGTAATTGCACTTCCTGAACTTTGCACATATTGGAAAAGTGAACAGAAATATGAAGTTTAGCCTAACAAAACGTCCGTGTTCTGAACTACTTTCATTTGATCTCAATTCGTAATTGAAATTTTCTTACAGATGATATATTTTCAGAATTCTACCAGCATTTTATTAAACATGATTCTATCATACTGTAGATAAAGAGTGCCGCAAGGATGTGTGTTATGATATTCCTGCAAACCATCAGAACAGAGGTCAGTAAGGAAAGGAACCACAAATTTCAGCATTTCTGCAAGACAGTTTTCATTGCACTTATCAGAACAAGATTTTTTTGAGAATATATTCAGCTGAAATGAAACAAAATGTCACTTTTGAGCTTAGTTCGTGGAAACATAGTGGTCTGAAGTATTTGTGATAGCTGCGTGGTAATTTGACAGGACTTATGGGAGATGCAGCCTTCTGAGGAGGCACTCAGAAGCCACCTGGGACTTGCAGTATTTAGGCAGCCACATCCTGCTGTTAGAGTCAATGTGTTTTGCTCACAAACCTGGAATATTTTATGGGTTTTGTTATACAATGAAAATACATTATCAGATATTAACCTTAATGTAAGAAATATTACTTACTTTTTGGTTTTTTACAGACATATCCCTTTTTGAAAGAACAGACATTGGTGTTCCAGTAGCCAGACAACGCACATAGTTCTCCACAGTCTTTAAGCCTTTTGTTTGAAGGTTCTCCCATTTGCCAGTTGACAAAATCCATTGCAGATTTGTCTGTCCATACCCACTGTCCTAATATTTAAAATGAGCATATATGTATAAAATACAGGGGTTTAGACAAATAGAATAAGTTGTGATGGAGAAAACAATAGTTTATAACATGATTAGGTAGTTAAATGCTTCAGTTACATTTCTAAGCGTATGTTGGCATATTGCATAATTTTTATATATATGTACTTTCAAGTACATAAAGTTGATTTTAATATAACATATAATTTTGTATGATATTATAACTTATGATTCAATATTAAAGATATTACCTCTGTCATTTTTCTTTAGCCCCATCCAAAAGTTTGGTGATTTTCCATGGAGTACCTTAATGGTGTTTGCCAGAAAGTTTACTTCAGTATAGTCTTCCACCGATACCAAATCAGCACCTGAAAAGATATTAAGGAACACATCACAATGTCTTATTTTCCTACAGCTCAAGTCAATAAACACATTAAAAATATGCAAAAATATATATAAAATACACCAATTCTTTCATATAATACTCACTAGTCTTGTTGTGGTTATTAAAGCTCTGTATTGTGTTTTGAGCACGTCTCTGTGCTGTATGGATGCAAAGCAGTACAAAGACATGGGTTTTCTGAAATTTTCTGTATTTTTTTAGTTTTTGGTATTTTAGAGAAGAAAAATTGCTCTCCTGAGGTACTTTTTGGATAGGTCTGACCACACTCCAAATTGTGGTGCAAATAGGCTGAAAGAAGTCCATGTGATGTGGTCAGCACCATTCATGGTGCCACTACAGCAGTGGCTGGGTAGCAGTTTTGCAAGTACCTGATCATGGCATCTGCAAGGTTAGGTAGGATGTATCAGCAGCAGGAGGTTATAGTCCAGAAGATGTCCAGAAGTTGATTTATAATTGCCATACAGCCTGGCATTGCAGATACACAAAGCTGTGCTGGGGTCATCAGGAAATGACTATTTTTCTGGCCTGGCCACTGGATAACAGGCAGGCAAAAGTGTAGGAATTCAGAAGCTGGAGCAGTGTCCCATTGTGACCTTTTATCCTGGTTATTAATGTAATGTTTATTTTGTAGTCATCATAAGATTTATCTTTCTACAGAACAACTTCAGGAATTCTATTGTTGTACAGCTGTAGAGTAAAATGCCTTTGCAAAGCTACTTTTTCTATTTACTTGTTCATAGGTCAGCATTTTCAGACATGTGAGGAAGTGCTTCTAGAATTCCTTGCATTCTCTTACAATTAAAAGACTATGGCTCAGACATACAGTGCTAAGGAATAGAAAATTTCCTCTTCTTACTCACCTGGGTGTGTTTTACTGGGTTGTGAAAGCTAAATGACTCCTTCATCTCATTTGTTGTCCAGCCAGTGAGATCCAATTAATAAAGTATGCCTTGGAACTAACAAAGATAACTATCCTATGACTTTGTGTCTCCTAGTTTACACTGCAGTGGATTTCCTCTCGTCTGGGGCAGAGGAAGCCACCCCTGCAGTCAGTGCCTTAGTGAGTCTGTAAAAGTGTTCATCTTCATACCGAGTTATTGATTGCCATAACACTAGTAGGAGTTTAATATTTTTGAGGTATTCATATTTCACCTGATATTTGAGAAACAAAATGCTGCCTCTGACAAAGTTTACTTTTATTGTGGAAAATCATGCTCAGAAAAGCAACCATAAAATTATTAAATGTGAGGTTTTAAAGTAACTTGAGATTTACTTAGCAATATTATCCATTATTTTGCATGTTTAATTACATCTTCAATCTTTCTAAAACAAAACACTCACCTAGCCGGGCACATTCCTGATGAGCTTGGGACCAGCTTCTTTTCTTGGTGGCTTCAAAGTAATAGCAGTGACCATGGAAAGGTATCCAAGATTTGTGTCCTCTTGATTCAGGGCATTTTCCAGGAAGTTGTGGGGGCTCAGTAGGGGCCATTACTGATAAGAGATCAGGTGAATGGAGTCCAGCTATTTTATAAAATTTATTTTTCCCATTATACCAGTAAGACAAAACTAAACAGACTATGCTAAGTTTGTAATTATAGAAGAAATTAAATATGTTCTAAGAGGAGCTTGAATATAGCTCTGATTTTGTGTCTGAGACAGTATTTTGCTTCCTATTTATTTATCAAGGGGATTAGGAAGATACAGTAGTCTGTAAGAAGTATAGGTTCCATCTAATGGTGATTTTTTGAATTAATTTAGTCAATAAAATATGCAATTGCTTTTCTGGCATAGTATCTTCCTAATTAGTTAAAACTGCTATTTTTAAAATGTCTTCTGACACTTCAGTCTCATTTTTTGACAGTATAAAAACTATATAGCAGAAGTTGTGATTATGTATGAAGGTGTTGGAATAACTAAGCATGGCTTGCAGGATTCTTTATTAAACTGAATCCTGAATGTGTTCCATAGTGATTGATGTGTAGGAAGATTTTTTCTGGGTAGGTAAATGCAGATGGAATGAAAATTAAATGTTCTTACAAATTACATTTTCTTCCTATGAGTCTTCTGTAGTCTATTTCTTTCCCTATTAAGGAACATTCAACTCTCAAATGAGATTTCCAGAATAACAAAGTGGAAAGAGACATTAGGTATCACATCTGAGGATTTTTGTCAAATTAAAATGTCTTAGAATGAAATCTGACATGTAATTTTAAATTTTCTAATGATTCAAAATCTTCCATACTGTTGACAAAATCAAGATTATAGCTAAATTGTGAAATCATATTTATACTTATTTCCTTATAAATTATAGATGATTGTAGTTGTAATGCTCCTCAAGGGGTTATTTACTTCATCCTTGTGCTCACAGTTGATACCTGTTTTTAACAGATGTTAGTCCTGTCTGTTCTTAGCAAGACAGAGTGATGAAGATTCCTTGATCTGTATGGAGTATTGATTAAAGACTTCTATACTGATAAAATTAGAAGGTTTTTCTTACTGTATTTAAGTCTGTTACCTCTTTCCAACTCATATCAGACACAGGGAAGAACTAAATTCTATTCCATAAGGCTCATTTCTAATATTTAGACAATTCTAAAATACTATTGTTTCTCTTAGTCTTTTATTTCTTAGTCTTTTGTCCAATACCAGCCCTTTCTTTTAATACTTGTTTCCTGGTCATCTGAAAACTCTAGTTGGCTGAGAACCTTTTCAAACTTTGATGCCTTGAACTGGATACAGAACAATGTATCATGCCTAATAAAACAGTTATCCTAGTAAGTGAATTACTTTTCCTATTAGAATGAATAGTTAAGAAACCAATTAATATGCAGTCCTTTGTGTTTTATGCTTTTGGTAATTACTATGAATCAATTTATTTCTGAGAGGAATTAGTGTTTATCTTAGAGCTAGTTATCTGGTCCTCTCTCCCTGTACACAAGTGCATACAGGAAGTATTTTTCCAGTGGCTCATTATATTCAGCACAGTTGATAAATCTGTACAACCTCTGGTCAAAACATTTGTATGGAGTTACTTACCATCTGATATTTTACAGATGGAAAAGTATTTTTCCTTGCAAGAAGCTGTCTTCCAGGTGCCATCAATATCTAGATAGACACATGCTAATGTCTGTTTTGGTTCTCCACTGGACCACTTGCTGTAAACTAATCTCCATCTGTCAATCCACTGATACTTGCCATTGGTCTGGAAGCAAAATCTATATGGTAATTTCAAGGTTGTTTATGGTGACATAGCTACTACACAGGATCCTCAAGAGAACTCTCATGTAACTCATATGTATGGAATCATATGCTGCTCTCCTTTAGCTTGTAAATGTTAACTGCGTAAAATGTAGTGTCTGCCATCCACAGAGCTGAGTGCCCTCCAAAAAGTATCCAACATGAATTCAGGGCATTTTTCAAGTATTGGGAAATGGAAGGGAAAAAAGAAAGGAGACATGAGGGAAGGTATAAAACTAGGAGTCAGATAAGACACCATGTTGATATGACCACCCAAATGTCTGCATGGAAAATGAGAGTGTGGGTGGGAGTGTTCTTAAGCAGCACTGTTGTAGTTACCGTGACTGTGACTCACGATGAAGAGTGTAGCATGTCAAAACACACCTACCATCCAAATGTTTACCCTGTTCTGTCATACAACTGATTAAGACATCCCACAAACAGAAAGGATTATTTTTCCATAATATTGTAACTTCTTCATGGGAGTAATTACACTCACAAACAGAAGATACTTTTTTTCTGTAATATTCTAACTCCTAATGGGAGCAATTACACCAATTGCATTTTCAAATTAAGAAATATAGTCATTGGCCAATATGTATCTTGACCATTGGTCAATATAGCCTCCAGATTGCTTTAACTAATTTTTTTCCTGTTTCAGTCCACAACTTTATTTTGCTATTGCTACCATGAATGAGAACACTCTAGTAAAGCATGTGAGCATAAACAGACACAAAAAACCCATTCCTTCTCAGGATTCAAGTGTGTGACCTGATGATACCTTGGCACTGATCACTGAGGTACATAAACACACGCAGGAAGGCAGGATGCATGTTGTTCCTGGAATACCGCTTACATTAAAATAAACTCAAAATGTACGAGATTTTATAATTTATGTTTGGGATACTTTAAAGGACTCCAAACAAGAAATAGCAATGTTATATACTGGTTTGCAGGAGTATTTCCTTGTGCTAAAGCCTGTAAGAGTTCTTAGTTAATTAAAATCTTGACTGTACAAGTCTTATTTGAAGATTTCCTGTGCTAATGGGTACTATACTGATTTAGCGCACTGTTTTCAGCACTACACTGGCAGAAATTCCTGTGAGTAACAAGATGAAAGCATAAAGTAAGTTTGGGTCCCATGTCAGCTTGACTGCCTGTATGTAATGTACATGTTCTTACCATGTTGCTGTTAAGACCAATCCACAGAGGCTCTCCATATTCCTGTGCAAGTAAGAACAACAGTGCCTGGCTGTAAGGGTCTAAAATGCTCGCAAGTTCTGAGGCATTGTTATTGCAGGTTTTGTGTGCTTCCTCCCAATTCATTTTGAAGGGGGTGACAGAATAGCTAATGCCACCAGAATGGTCAGTAGCAAATTCCAGTACTGTTGCTGATGACTGAAAGAGTTCAGGATCTGTAGGAAGAAGGGAGAAAGACCACACCAACAGCAGCTAAATCTGGAGGCCACATATTTGAATTGAGCAACTGAATAATATCTTCACTATTTACAAACCTAGTATAAAACTGCTAATGGAATAGAACATTTTATTCTAAGCTGTGTATAAGTAAAAGATAACTTCAAAACAGCAGTGAACTTTCTGAATTAAAGAAGTGCACTTTCAGCCTCTGACAATTTTGAATTGGTATCTTATATTGTAGAGGTAACTTCACTTAATCAGTCAAAAATAATACACCTGACCTGCCTGTTTTCAGAATACTCTTTGCAGTTTAGCAGCTTTGTGAATATCAGGTTTATTTGGAGAAGTGTAAAACTTACTAGTTTTGATTCTATATAGATCATTATAAACATATGTAATTAAAATCTGTTTTCTGTTTTATCTGTTCAATTACACTTTTAAAAATAAAATCATGCTATGTTTTTTATCACTCCCTTCTCCAAAACATTGCTAAGAAACACTGGGAAGTAGGACAGGCCCTTAGGTTGACTGATCTTTTACCTAAAAAAAAACAAAACAAAAATTAACAAAAGCAAAAGAGAACAAACCCAAACTGAAATAAAGCATGTTAAACAAGAAAAGTGATTTTAATCCTTGTGTTATAAATTTCAAGATTAGCAACACAGAACTCACCACTATTCTTCTGGCAGATATACCCTCTTGACTGATAACACTCCTCATTGTTCCATTTTCCTACCTCATCAGCAGGACCTCTCTTCAGAGAAACACAATCAAACTGTTGGAGAAAGAGAAAGATTATGCCTACATTGATACAAGAAGTTATAAAACAAAGTACTGTAATTCCTTTAGTAGTTTCACTCTCTTTTTTAATTTGAATTCTGATGTTGTAGTGTATGTGTTACAACTCTAGAAACACCTTTCTTTTATCCTTTACTGTCCTTTCTGGTCTCCTTTGTGGTAGCCAGCTTCCTCTTTGTACACTCCTACAAATCTTTGTAATTTTCAGCTCAGCCTGCTTTTTCATTTGGTCCTTTTGAAGGAGGTGTACTTGAGAGGTACCATTATTTTTGAGAACTTTCTGTCACACTTTCCGTCCCAGCTAATGAATGACCATCAATAAGATTTCGAATAAAAGGAAGTGGAGGTCATGCTTTGTATTTCACTTGCAAAGCCAACTTTAAATAGTGGTTATTCTTGACAAAGTCACTTAAATTACAGTCCTTGGCAGAGCTATCATCAGCTCAAGTTCTTAGACTTTCTCTTTCAGCTACCCTGGTGTTGAGTACTACACCAGGTGCTGAGTGCTTCAGAAGCAGGAAAGTCATTTATTACATTTATTACACCTACTAATCTGCCATGCTGAAATTTTCAGCCCATTGAAAAGGATCCTCTAAAGGAGAGAGCTGTTAGCATCTTGAAGGTGAAGGAAAGAAGTAGGATGTACCTTTGCACATTTGTTTTTCCTACTTGCAATTTCCTAGGACTGTTACTGTAGCTACAGTGGAGCTACTTCTAGAGCAGTGCCCTTTATGTCTTCCTGCATGCCTTGGCCAATGGCTGCATGGGCAAGAGCAACATGAATTGACACAGGTGCAGATTAAGCTGGTTGTCTAGAGGTATGATTTCTGAGTTCTTTGAAGGTGTTGCTACCAAAATGAAGGGAGGATGGACAGTGAGTGGAATGGCATAGTGTGAAGGGCAAGTTTTGTAAGCAAGATAAAAAATAAATGGAAGAAAGGCAATGTGGGTGTGCAAGTCAGTCTAAATGAGTATGATTATGTAGAATGCTATTTTATTTGCAGAATTCTATGGTTTGATTTCAGTGGAGAGGGTTTGATTGGTTTAGAAATTAGTTGACACCTATTGGCCCTTAGGAATTCAATTAGAATTTTAAATAAGGAAGAAGTTAAAAAACGTTGAGGTCTTTCCCCTTGCATTCTGTCTTCCTTCCTTCCTAAACATGAAAATAATTCTGTGTGTTAACTTCTAAAATTATAATGTTGCATTTATATTCTCAGAAAAATGAACAACAGAGTACTATGAAAAAGAAAACTTTATTCAGTATATCCAATCTTTATACAATCTGTCCATTCAATGCCATTTTATGCTCTGAGATAGTTAGAATACTCAAACACTGAAACTTTTTATCACTAGTCTGTTGTAGGTTCACCCCTGTGAGCCCAAATTTGAGGTTAGATCAGGCCTGAAGCTGTCAGCTGATCTGAGCTGGGTTGAACTACCAGCTGACTTCTTCTGGCCAGTAGTATTGTATTCTATACTGTATTACGACATCATTTTTTCCCAGGAAGTAGAATCAGTGTGGGAGTGGTTTGGGCAGTCACCCCACAGCAGTCTTGCTGAGAAGACACACATATGGAGCAGTCCTGGGAGAGATGGGGAGGACCAGGCCCAGCACTGGCCCAGCAGTCGTTTTGGGAAGTAAAATGTTTGTTGTGAGTTCTTCTCTCTCTGCTTGGGTCTGGTTCTCTGGGGACTGAGTCTCTCAAGATAATTTGGGGTTGAAATAGTGAGATTTGTGTATGTATTAAGAAGTGAGAAATTGTTCCTTGCTGTTTGTGACTTGTGTGAGTGTATATTTGTGCTTTCTTCTAATTGTCTCTTCCTTCCTGTAAAAATACATGTAGTTTTAGTCTAAATGTAGTTTGAAGTTTTTTTTCTTCCCCTCTCTTTTCCTCCCTTTCCTGGGTGTTGGGAGGGGGAGGCTCTGAGCCTGTACTTGGAGGGTTGGCGGTTTGCCAGCTCAAACCAAGACACTAGTCCCAGCGAAAAGACAGATGAACAACTTGAGGAGAAGGCTGGGGCAATGTCTGTAGTGAAGTGAGGTATTTACTTGAAGTGGTATTACTACTCAGATTTAAACTTGATGGTAAACAGTAAGTAAGATTTACCTGCTGCAGATTGTGACCATCTTCTGGACGTAGAGTGTCAAACAAATAGGGTTCTACAAGTTTTGGGGAATCTGGAGCCCAGTTTGTATATGAGACAGCACTTCCATCAGCCCAAACAAAGTTGAGTTCACTGAGTAAATCATTCAAGCCAATCCAAGGATCATTTGAAACATCCTTCAAATGGTAAGTGAGAAAAGCTAGGAAAAAAAGCCAAGAGAAGAGAAAATTAGTGTGTTGTGTCATCAGTCAAAGCATTAACTCATAAAAAATACTTAAATATTTTGTTCTTCAAAGTGCTGTAGAAACATTTTAATTAGCATGTGATCAGAAATTTACCTGAGTTATTATTTCAAGGATATGCCAAGCATTTCCTCATGAAAAGTCTCAGAGTGAGCATATTTGAAACTATGAAGCAAGATTGGCAAGAGGAAAGGTACTAAAAACCTGTCTGACTACCATGATATCTAATGAGTTCACTTATTTCAACACTCAGGATGAGCCACTTGACTGATGGAAATGTGTAGCTGTATAGAGTGGCAAATGGAAGCTGGGGACCACAGGCAAGCTGAAAACGTGCCTTTCCCTGACATTCTACTGAATTAAGGTGCAGAATTTAGGCAGAGGTATAGTAGTATAGCCCTTTCTATTTCTGGCAGAAACAGACCATGCCTTCTGTTTCTTTCTCTGTGTCTAAAGCTACAAATGCCAGATATGGATTTTTTTATTTTATGCTAATTGATATCTATAAATAATGTAAGGCAGTTTGGAGTTTGCATGGAACAATAGGAAGCAACCCTTAGCATGCCCTAAACATATTGTTCCGATTCTAAAAACTTCTCATGCCATGGCCATACAACCAATGTTGAGTAGACATATTATAAAATACATATATTTACATACTGATTTTTTCTTTCTTTGCAGAAAATGTCCACTGCATGCAGAGTAAAGGCTATCTATTAAAGGGCTGTTGCACTGTACCTTGTACTTGTTCATTATGTATGCTCGCCAGGTTTCCTCCAAGGTTCATACAAGTTCCTCTTGCAGTAATCCAGTATTCATAGGAAGAGCCAAAAAATTTGTAACACTAGGGGAAAAAAGGTATAGACTGTTAGAGTGACACCAAAGGTAATTTATGTTTTAATTACACCAGTTTAAGTAGAAATTAGACTAACTCAGACCCACATGATAATTTTTCAAACTTAACAGGGACTCGGCTCTGGAGCCAAGTGAAAACCATTCCCAAGTTTTAAATTTGCTGTCTGTCTTTCTGTGAGGGACTGAGAAAGTCACAAGAAAACTCAAACAGCTATTTACGAACTACAGTAGGAGTCTAATGAGAATCTAATACACTAACTAACTCAGAGATTTTGACAAGCCTTACCCCATCACAAGGAAAAAGCAAAGAAGTGCTGACTCTATAGAAAAAGCCCAGGCCAGATCTGGAAATAACCTGAACTTTCTGAAAAACGTTTTTGACCTAGACTTAAAAAATGTTAGAGTGCTTTCATATGTGTATTCAGCATTTTTCATTTTACAGGTCTTTCACTAATGGAAGTATAGGACTCATTTCTTAAAAAGTGTGTAGTCATCACATTACCAATATGTATTCACCTCGAAAGGTTTTGGTTATTATGAGTGTGCCTCATGCCCTCTCCATGTTTACAGCTCACCAAATGCTCTGTGGCATGCCAGTAGCACAGTCAGAGAAATATCTTGCAAGCTTTGTGGAAAATAACTACTTTGATGACTAATAAAAGAGCAAAAAATGTGTACTGGCATAAGCTCACCTGGTGTGAGTATCTATGGGTGCCTTCATAACAATACTGTATATATTAGGAAATAGAACTCTGGCTTAATAAGCACATCAAGTTTGTCCCTTTGGGGAAGAGGCAAGCATTACAATGAAGTCTGTTTGGTAAATTTTTGTCTTACATCTGGTTTGTTCCATCTCAAATGACTGATTTTTTGCTATGGCTGGTGCTTTCAGGTGAATTCAGTTCTATTCTTTTGTACGTATATACAATATAACAGGTATCTCAGATAACCATTTCTCAGGAAAACGATTAAAAGTCTTTAAATCCACCGTTTTGCAGTAATTAGGCAACTGGTTAATTTTTTAATGTGATCGTTAAAAGATATCTGAGAGACAAAAGGCCTCTTTTATATCTTTTAGTCCCTTCCCAAGGATTAATATCATTGTGCTTAGATGAAAGTAGCCATACCTGATTATTAAATAAAAGCCAGTCTGCAGGACATCCTCCAGGAGGTGAAGGTACCTCTGAAGGAAGTGTTCCATTTACAAAACTTCTGTGCCTCTCACAGATATAGCCATTAGGAAAACCACAGCTGACATCATTCCACAAGCCTGAAATCAATGGAGCACAGGTAAGAAGACACTGAATAAGACTGAAATTTGTGGTTAAGTGAAATGGCTTCTGTGGTGGTAAGTTCAAAAGCAATTTGCATGGGAATGTGGCTCAACTCTACTTCCCATCATCACTGCTATAGGAGAACTTTGGTCCTGCTGTGACTGGGGGAGAAGTGGCTGCAGGAGGTGGCTGATATGACAACTCTGTGACCTCTGAGTGGAACTGGCCCAAAAAGATTTGTTGTACTGAAAGATGCAAATGTAAAGTAACACTCTATCAGTGAAAACACTGTAAAATATGAAACTCTCTGTATCGTCTATTCCTTTGCTAACTAGTCTCTCTCTCTCTTTTTAATTTAATTGCTCTTGGTTTGAATAGAACATGTATTTGTGCAGCTGAAAAATCAGGGATCAAATTTTTCCTGCATTCCCCATTAAAATCAATATCTTATATGCCACTTTTAAGGCTAATATTGCCCCTGAAGAAATCTCAGATATAATGAGTATACTTTATTATGCATATTTCTCCAAGTTGCTGGGAAAGAATGGGTGAAAATCGATGAGACATGTATAACAAATAGAGGAGGAGCATCACCCATAAAATTACTTTAAAAAAACAGGGTTGTGTAACTCACCATTCTTTTTATTTAAGACCACACAATTTTCTTGACCGCGTGCAAAATTGGGCTCACCCTGTGCCCAAGCTGCATAGTGCACTGGGCTTCCATCCATCCAACTGAAAAACAGTAATGGTTGCTCAGACAGTATTCATAGAAAAATTGAGAAAAATCTACGTTAACGCTCTAAAAATATTTTTACAAAATTACAGTCGAGTATGTAAATGGAGATTCCATTAGGATTAAAAGACCATAGATAATTAAATCCCTGCATGTCAAGTCAAAGACCTAAATACCTTTATTTTTAAAAGATACTAACTATGTATTCATAACATATCTATTCCCTATAAAAATTCCATTTAAAATGGTGTTTACGCAATGTAGTTGAACTGAGGGAGAGCACATATTTCAATGTGCAATATAACTCCCTGAATCTGCATTTCACTCCATTGCAGTGGTTCCTTTAGAAGGAGCTTTGGAAGTACAGTACTTCTACAGCCATCTTTTATGAATTTTGATTTATGATTTACCTACCTGAACTGTTGATAAGCATCCTGAATTAATCCTATGAGATATGAATTCAGTTTGCCATTTTTTAAGATCTAAACACAAAAATATATTTTTAGTCAGTGCTTTCTAGTATTTATTAGTCATCTAAAAGGAAAAGTATAAATTTTATGTTGTGGAAGAAAAGAGATGAATACACATTGTTTAAATTATCACACATAGTCACCTGAGATATCACAAAACACGTAGTTTTTCTTTACTATTTTTACTGATGCTTTCCAGTTTTGGCTGCACTACTGATATGACCAGAGCTTTCAAAGTTCTGTTCTCAATTTAAAATGTCATAGAAGACTAGAGAACAAAAGGTTTTGGTACTTTCCTGTTCTTAAGCAGCTATGTAATTCTTCTGTCTCAAGCTGTCTGTCCTCTCCTCCTTTCACATCTGTTCTCACATATTAAAAGCAAGCTGTGAAATAGAAAGGAGTTTGTGTGGCTACTTTGGTATTAGCAAACCAAACAGAATTATGGCAGAGGTTTGAAGCAGAATCCAGCCTATTAAGCTATTAGCGTGCCCCTGCCATGCTTTAGCCATGTTGTGGAAAAACTAATTCACAAAGGTCTTGTTCACAGGTCTAACCTGGACCATGTTAACCTTTCTTTGAAAAATTGTTTTGGAGAGTTATATGACCATCAGATATGACCATCAAAGCTAGACTGGCAGTTGCCTCACATCTACATGTAATAATGTGTTCTAGAAGATGATATTCAGATCAGAGGTAACCACCCTGTCAAAAGGAGTTTTCTGAGTATACACCTAATCTACCTGTTCATTGTTCCATATATATTTGGTCATGGGCAGGACTCCGTTCACATTCGAATATACAAGAATATACCAACCCTCGTAAATTGTAAATTCTTTTGTATGCTTTTTTCTGAAAGTGAATATCTGTTTTGCAGAATAAATATTTTTTTATGAAATATTTAAATCTAATCCTAATAAAATGTAGTAATATTATGCAACAAGCACATTCTTCTGTACTTCACAAGCAGAGGGTATATTCAGAGGGTGTATTCAGAGGGTATATAGGCCTTATAGTATGTAATATAGTCAAATTTTTCTTACATATTTCCACAAAAATTTTCTTTCACTGTTATTTCCAACAGTAGCAAGATCTCCATGATTGTTTTTGCAGAATGTTCTGGCTTTCTCCACATAAGTCTTTTCTGGGCTGAAAAAGTATTGTTTGTCTCCTTTTATAATCCAGCCATCTTCTGTGATTTCATATGCTGCAAACAGAAGAGGAATGTCTGTATTCTTCACAGTCCTTGTGCAAAGCTGGTGGTATTACATGATACCACCCTTTAGATAAGTGAAAATAAACAGAAGCTTACTGGTAGAAGGGCCCAGAGGTTCTGGTTTCAAGGTTGTCCCTGTAATGAATTGGGGGGTTAAAAATGAAGATGTAGAACAGAAGTATAAACAGAGAAGATTTCGACACTAATATGAGAAGATGTGAACCTGCCTATTGTCTTAAAGTATATGAATTTGTAAGCTTTCATTGCCTTCTTTTTATTACAGTAAGCCTGTTGTTACAGCAATGTCTTCACATGTCATCTCACAAAAAGATTCTGTGATGCTGTAGTCTTGTTTAAATTAGAGTAGGTGACTAATGTGTTGTTGTGACATCTGAGCATAGGAGTGAAGTTTCACTTCACAAAGGATATGGAAATTTAAAATATTTTTCTTTTTTTTCAGATTGTCATTTTTTCTTTCTCCCTTTTTGCCCCCTTATTCCCCCAACCTGTAAATCCTGTAAAAGTTCAAAGAAACATGTAGTTTCATGTCAGTCAGACAAAGATCTGCTTTTGTAGAGAGCAGTGGATTTAACATGGTAAACTCTGCTTTCATCTTTTTTCCTGTGTTTACATAATTATATGAAGATGTATAATTTCAGTAATGTGTATGATGGATTTTTTTAATTAAAAAAATTATCACTAACAGATGAAATGCTGTATTTTGAAATATGTCTTGATCTATTTTTCTGTATTTTACCTGTATGGAACTAGCAGAACTTCCTGTTTTGATTCAGCTTAAATTTCTTCCTAAAATGAATTTAGAATAAAAAGTAACCTACCTTTCTTTATTTCACAAATCCAGTTATGACTGTATTCGCAGTGCTCCATAATCCATGATGGGTCTTCACTGATTGCTCCACAATCTTCAAATGCAGTATCATAAAAATAATTTTTTGCTTTATAATTCACCTACAGAGGACACACACCTTTAGTTTTTATCCTTATCATGCAGGAAAAAAGGTTGTACTCTGTAAGGAATGAGAAATAGAGCCAAAGTTTCAAATATTCCTTTCTTTCCTCTTCTGGCTGTGCAGCCATAATGGACTATTAAAGCAATTACAGATACTGTGCAAGAAAAAAAAAAAAGGCTCTGAGTTTATGCAGCATTTAACAGACTGTGAAATTCCCATCAAAACTGGAACCGAATGAGATTATAAATAAAAAGCAGGGTAAAGGGACATGGGGATATATCACCAGAGATTAATAAAAGTCAGGATAGTCCTTTCTCATGTATTCGTGACATGGAGAATCATCTCTAGCTGAATGTAGTCTGCTGTGTTACCACTGCTGTGATGGTATAACCTCAGGATTTATTGGCCTTTTTTATTTATGTTGTTTTTCCAATCCAGTATGAAGGATTTAGAGTTACCCAGTTGCAAGGTAGACATTTTTTGAAATTCTTATACAACTTTCATACACACCAGTCATGGTACCAGCTCCAGCAGCAAAAAAGTCAGAATAGAAAGAAACTGGCAAGGTGAAACACTCACTGGCGATCCATCACTCCAGGAAAGGCCTCCATCAGGATCCAGACACTGCAAACCTATCCAGAAAGGCCGAGATGATTGGGATTTTTTTCTAGAGTGTGAAAAAAACGTACAGTGGAAGAAGAGGATATATATATGGTTAATGTTCTCAATTTTACAAGTTACATGGGATGGTAACACTTATTGAAGACTTCAAATACAGCAGAAATTTTAAAAATAAAAAGTAATGTCGGTTAGCCAACTCCCATTGGCAAGTAAGTGAAGTTCACACCTTAAAGTTTCCTACTTTGCAAATGGTTGTATTGAAAACACAGCACATTGTTTTCTGTCACTGATGTTGTGATTGTAGTGTTTTTTTGAGAAATAAAATGTTCAGGGCAGGGCTGCTGGAAGACACAATTTAGTTTCAAAATCTTTCAGTACACAAACTTACAAAAGGATCTAAAAGAGAAGAATTCCATAACTTTTGTTTCTGAGGGTTTTTTCCCTGACTTTAAAATGTTTGCAGATTATGACAAATTTTAGGAATTCCAGAAATTTCTTTGAAAACATTACTCATCTGTGACATTTTCTGCCACATCTTTCTTATTATTATAATGAAAACCAGATAGACTTTCAACTAATTATCTCAGGAGTAACACAAGACTATTATAATTTATTACTATATAATGTGTTTTTACACCAAATTATCAATTATTAGTTTGTTTGCTTACTTTATTAAGTTTTCTATCACTGTTTGCTCTTTTTCACTTCTAATGGCAGCCAAGTCTCCTCCTATTTCTCTGCAGAAATCTCGGGCTTCAAACCATGTTTTCTTTTGGTTTTCTTCTCTCACAAAATCCTGTAGATGTAGTTAGAACACTGTGTTTACTGTGTGTTAAGCATAAATCTTCCAGCTGCCTTGTGTAAGCAAAATAGGAAAACATTCCATTACAATTATCATGTATAATATGGATTAAAAAGTATGCTAATTGGATAACCTTGGATATCACTGAGAGAGTGAAAACTGCAGTAATATTTGAACAGTTGTGTAAAAGCTTACTACATTTGTGCTATAAGTCGCCATTCTGTGAGATTTAGATTCTCCATGTATTTGGTCCTCTTCCTGTTTCATGAGTAGGATTATTGCAAAAAACAATACTTACTCTGAAGCATGAATTAGTGCTATTGCTTGTATCCCAACCCAAGGGACATTTGGAATCCGGAATGGTTTTACGAACAAGAGGAACAGTGACATTTTCGGCTAATTTTTTGCAGAGAAATTTTGCCTTTACTTCACAGTTCTGAACATCCCATAGTCCAGCTGCATTTCCAGTCCTTAGGGTAACACAACCAGCTTCATTCCCTTTGTGAGATATAAAAGAAAGTTGAAATGTGTTTTCCAGTGGTTCCCTTGAGATTTTTACAGCTCAAGTCATTAATTCACAAAAGACTGTATGAAATATAAAGTCTAGTGTCCACTCAGAGAAGAAGCGTTGTAAAAAGAGGGAACCAGCAAGCCAAGTCCTTCATCATCTTCCCTCCCCTTTGAGTGTATGAACAACCCCTTAGCTGCCTCTTTCCTGTACCACTCACAGCAAGGATTTGACAGCCCACCACCAAAGCTAAAAGGGATTTCACTGTCTGCTCAATTTGATTTTGCTCTTGTAAACAACAAGGTGTCAGAAAAGAAATATTTTCATGGCATCATAGAAAATCATAGAATAATTTAGGTTGGAAAAGATCTTTAAGATCATTGAGTCCAACCATTAAGCCAGTACTGCCAGGCTCACCATTCAACCATGTCCCTCAGTGCCACACCTATACATCTTGTAAATACCTCCAGGGATGATGACTCAACCACCTCCCTGGGGAGCCTGTCCCAAGGTCTGACCACCCTTGCAGTGAAAAAATCTTTCCTTATATCCAATCTAAAGCTTTTCTTGGCAAGACTTGAGGCCATTTCCTCTTTCCCTATTTCTTGTTATTTGGAAGAAGAGACCGACCCCCACCTTGCTACAACCTCCTTTCAGGTAGTTGTAGAGAGCAATGTCTCCCCTCAGCCTCCTTTTCTCCAGGCTAAACTACTCCAGCTCCCTCAGCTGCTCCTCATCAGACTTGTGCTCCTGACACTTCACTGGTTTGATTGTCCTTCTCTGGAAATGTTCCTGCTTCACAAAGTTTTTGTTGTAGTGAGGGGCCCAAAACTGAACCCGGGATTCAAACTGCAGCCTCACTAGTGCCAAGTACTTGTATCAAAGACACTCCAGTTTCAAAGGCAGAATGTTCGTATGGGTTATCATGGATGTGGTTTATCAAAGTTTGAAAACAGTTTAGAATGAGAGCACAGAAAGTTCCTTAGTAGCATAGATTTACTCCAATGGCAGAGTACCAGGCATCGCTGCGTTCCAGTTTGTGTACAGAACACCTTCACCGGTCACCCACTTGAAACTCCCTCGCTCTTCCATGTCTGAGAGACCAATCCAAAAATACTTGTCAGAGCTGACACTGGTGAGGCTGGTCAGGTAGGCTTGCTCATATCTGAAATGATAGGATTCAGATGGGATTAAGCCTAGCTTTCCTTTAGTTTGCCATTCCTCAGCACCCCAAACTTCACAAGACTATAAGGAGTGGAATCTTCAATAGGCTTCCTCTTATGTGGAAATATGTTGTTTAACTGGGTTCCAGATGCACAAGCTTCAATAGCAGGTGAAGCTGTGCTATACTGAAAACCTGCTCCCTACAGAGCAGAAGTTGCTGTTGTCTATTCTTTCAAAGTACTGTAAAAGATCAATGTGTAAATTATTTTTAGTTAGAAAAGCCACACTGAGTTTACTGTTAATTTTTCTTCAGAAAAACTATAATCTGTGGTATTTTCTTTTTTTTCCCAAAAAGTTTTCAATTGTTTTTTAAAATTCAAGTATTGTTGCATCAGATATACAGTTTTTTATACAATCTTTTCATACCTGTCTTCTATACTTGTTAAATAACCACTGCTCCTTTCACAGGTTTTCTTTGCTTCTGAAAATGTTACAGAGGTATGTCCAACTAGGTAGCAATAAAAACCATGTCTTTCCCAGCCCTGTCAAGAACACATGAAATATACTTCCAGTAAAAAAAAGCAGATATTATAGTACTTGAACATCAGGGAACACTCAACATATTTTTAATGTAACCTAATGTAATAATGTATTCATTTGGATTCCAGTGGACTAGTGGAAATTAAACTCAGCAAACATTCAGTGCAGAAAGAAGAGATTTAATACATTTAATACATTTTGACAATTCATAATGTATACATTTTTACTGCTAAAAATGTCAGAGGGACACAGAATGGAGAGTGCATTCAGAATCAGGTGAATAAAGTATTTCCTTTCTCAGAACTGAAAAGAGTGATCTGTGTTATATTAGAGATGCTGACTCAGGTTTCCTGCTTTTTCTGGGCTAAAGGAATAGTAACTAGATTTATTAATTGCTTTAATTTGCCACCTCACTTAAAGCATCGAACTGAAGAGGTAACACAAATATCATGAAAAGCAAAATCGTCCAAATTACATCTGAATTGAAGTCATTTTTCCCTTTTATGCCAGCTCATAGATTGCTTGCTGCACCTGGGAAAGGTAAAAAAAATCTATGTTCAGTATTTGGCTGCTGCCTAGTTCCATTCAGCATAATAAGCTTCTGGGAAAGGTTACTAAATATAGAATAGTAGTAAAGAGGAAAATAAGAAGAGAGAAAATATAAGGGGTGTGGCGGGGGGAGGAAGCAGTGAGATACAATTACTTGCTTAAAACAAATTCATTCAGAAGTGATTTGATTGTTTTGATTTGACTTCAATAGTGAGATTTGTCATCATCTTGCATCATGTCACATAGTCCAGAAAGGGTTGCCAGTTCCTACTACATCTTCAATAACCATAGATGGCTGTAGAACAATACAAACATATGCAGAAAACCACAGTAATGGCTTTAGCCCCTTTCATGGGCAGTTCTGACTGTTCTGACAGGCCTAACTCATATTCTCTAAAAAAAATAAAAATAACTTTATTTTAAATATGGAATTGTAGTGAAAATTACCACCCTGAACTTGTTGTAGAATCACATGTGTTGGGGAAGAAAGAAAAAGCAAGAGTTTCAATGTCAAGGGGAACTTGTGAAAATAATGTATTTTTGCTAACCAGATCCTTGGTTATGTTTTCTTACCTTCAGGCAGGCATGATCAGTCTTTGCTGCTTCAGAAACTCCCTGTAGTGGGTCTCTTCTGCAGATGTAACCTAACTTTCTGTCACAGGCATTGTCTGCCCAGTATCCATCCTAGTTGCAATTTGGGAAGAAGAGAAAAGCAGTGAGGCAGAACCTGTTTCCTTTAGAAACATTATTATTTCTTTTTAAATATGTCTTCAATGGGAGAATGAAGATCTGTACTTTTTTAATGAATTCCAAGTATTTGTGCTTAATGAAGAGGTTATATTAATCTAAGTGGCACAGGCAGACTGTTACAGTTTGCTTGGTGTATAATGTACACTTACAATTAGATAAGAATAGCTATATATAATTTCATTTTAAATTTCATTTAGGTGAACCATATGTCTGAATTAAGAACCTGCTCTCTGGTTCATTACTAAGTTGCATTAAAAAACTCCCCTAGAAATATAACCAAAACTCAAATAATACAGTGCTACACAAATGTGGAATAATTTACCTTTCCTGCCATAATGACACAATTTTCTTGACCAATGACTTCGTGGGTTGGTTCTCCAGGCATCCATTTCGTATATGTCACAGGAGTCTTGTCACTCCACTCAAAGTACATTTGCGTTTTGAGGTCATTCAGGCCAATCCACAGCTCATCAACAGCTTCTAAGAACAGAAATTAGTCTGTGTTATTACAAAAGTTGAAACAGTCCATAGGAGCAAGATTTTATGGAGATGAGCTGAAATTGCAATGTCACAATGCAAATTCATCTATATTAAAAGACAGATGAGTTTATTTTAAACCCTAATTCACATTCTTCTTTCAAGAAGTTAAAAAATGAGATATCAGCAGGAAATAAGATTGCTCAGCTTTATCAGTAAATTACTGTATCTACAGCTACAGAGTGTCTGAGGCAGATAACCAGCCCAAATGCTGCAGTAACTACAGCTGTTATTTCCTTCAATTAATTTAATGCAGTGGAAAACAAATGAAAATCAAAATTAAAAGAAAGAAAACAAAAATGAAGAGAGCATAATGATTGCTCTTGCTTTTTTTTGGTGTTTGGGATTTTTCTAACCTATATATCTTTGGCTTTTCCTAAAAATACTCATAACAAACAAGTAAGGATTACTTTTTTTAAACCCAGTAAGATTTCTAATAATATTGTTCTCCATTTTGACCAAACACTGCCCTGTAGAAACACTCACGGTAACCAAGCTGAGACAGTATGAAGCCATGCTCCTCGGGGTTGTGGATACTGGCCAGATTGCCACTGCTCTCATTGCAGGAAATTAGGGCTTCTCTCCATTCTTTGGGGGTTCTGTGAACGATGAAACAGTGACCTCCATAGGGCAACCATCCTTCTGGGCATTTAACAGGTTCTGCACCAATAGATATTTCAAGTTTTTAAACAGTGCAAACTGATGTCTAGAGTAACTGCAATTACATTTAATCAGTTAATTAAATAATTCAAATTAAAATGAAGTGATTACAAATAAGCAGTACTTGTATTCATTCCTCACACTGGAGCCAGAGGTCACTGGGCTTCACCAGTGTGAAGTATTTACTGTTGGACAAAGGAATATTTTGAAATTTCATATATAGTGTTTTCACACAATATACCCCACCCAATTATGTTTTGCATATTTCATAAAGTCATTATTATTGCAACTCAAGTAATTCTCTGAACATATGTCTTTCCATAGTAGGTTGTATTAAATAAATAAGAGAGAAGTGTACCAGAGAAGTGTTTGGACTGAACTTCTCTTTTTTGCCATCTTTCTGAGTTACAGGCAAACCCACCAAGGAGTTGCTTTGATCCCACTTGCCAAGCCTTCAGCGATAAACCTCAGTGTTTTCATTAGAATGCACTGCAGGAGGGTTGAGGCATCTCTAACTTTATTTTCATGTCCATGCAGATCACAAGACTTTCCTGATAATGTATGTCTTACCCTAGTGCCTCTGGAATTGTGAATAATAGCATGAAGTAAAAAATGCTTGTGTGGTTACTGCACACCAGGAACATTTTCAGTATTTAAATATATTTGGCTAAAGAAATGACAGTGTGCTTTGTTCTGCACCCCTTCTCATAGCAGGAGAACAAATTACAATCCTTGCTTTTTTTTTTGTTGTTTGATTGTTATTTTAAATAGCCATTAAATTTAATTCTAGTGACACGAATTCTGTCTTTATTGAATGGTTTTTTTATTTGTTTGACATACCTGATGGAAGAATGAAAGGATCTATTGTGGAGTTTCCCTTTTTGCAGATATAGCCAAGTTTCAGCTCACATGGCTGGTTTTCCCATTTAGCATCTCTTCTGGGATTTAGTACTGCACAGAGTTTCTCAGACTCAGGCTCAGGGCTGCCTTCACAGAGTAAAAAACAAATTATTTTTATGTAACACAGGTTTTATGTCAGCAGCTAAAAGAGCAATTTACTTCCAGCCTATTAATGTGTCAGTTATCTCCTCGTGACTTCACTGCTACAATTATTTTTCTACTGGAAATAAGGAAATGTAATTTAGGAGTATCCATCAAAACATTTCTTTATTTGCTTGTTGCATAATTCACACTTTCTGCCACATTTGATTGCAGAATAGTGGTCTCAGAAATAAGCCAGTCGTATAAGTTTTGTGAAAATTATTAGATTGCACAGAAAGGAGACTAAACTGAGCCTGCACTGATGGAAAGGCTGCATTAAATGCTTTCCTTTCCCCCCTACCTGTGCACAGAGGTGTCACATGAAAGGGAGGAGAGACAGAAATGCAAAGACTTCTAATCCCACTTGTATTAATATAAAGTTATTAGCTATAAGTATCCTCAGGAAAATCAAAGCTTTATGACCCCAGCACTGCCTGACGACTCTGGACAGAACACAGGCTGGAAAGACTTTTGACTGCCCTATGAGGACCACGCTTAAGCCAAGGAAAACTTATTAGCAATAAGCACTCCCAGAAAATTAGAGCCTTATGTTTCCCAGCACTGCCTAATGACATGGATAGCACACAGGTTGGAAGGTTTTCTAACCTCTGATATAAGACCACACTTAATCGCTAGAAAAGAACTTTCCCCTCAACAGCTCCCGAAATAACATTTATAACATTTATTAATACAAATATGTGACAGTTATTGTGGATTTTGCGTTGCTGGTGGTAAGGTTTAGCTGCAAGATTGTATTTAATTGATAACAAAAGACCCCAAAAGAAACCAGCACAAAACACATTTTACAGAGACAAGCATATCAAACTTAAATTTCAATAGCAGTTTATCCCACTCTTACGACAGACAGAAACTAGCTACAAAGAACTACTAACCAGAAACACAGCCACCTAAAACACTTATCTAGATACCCTTTCAATAACATAGGGCAATAAAATAGCTTGCACGCCACTCTCTGTAACACAAAGCAAAAGGAAAGAACAGAGCTGCTTCTCATCAACACACATGTTGAAAAGAAACTGCACACTGCAAAAGAAAGCAAGTTACTGTTATTAGTATTAAAGTAGCATAACACAGTTAGTAAAGAAGGTGCTTATAGAGTAAGAATCAAAGTAGCTGTAAGCATAAGATAGAATGTACAGCTTTCTAAGGGAATAAAGTATAAGATATAAAGTATAGAAAGCACATGGTTTCCTCACTGCTACATTGTTCCAAGAGGTGAGAGGAGGCAGGACAAGCTGCTAGAAGTTACCCCAGCAGAGATGATGGCATTTCTCTCCCAGCCTTGGTTTAAACTTCACTTCTTTTATACTTTTTTTTTTTGTTTCAGGTGGTTTCATGTGACTATAGTCAATACCTTGGGGGTGATACAGATGCCTGAGGACGGGGATCCTTGAGTCTGCAGGGTGCCACAGGGTGTGGCAAAGAAAGGCCACGCTAATTCAATAACATTCCGTTTTTTGGTAACACCCATCACTTATTAGCAATCCTCCGGGTGGCTGAGGCATTTCCCTCAACTCATCAAGGCCCATCATCCCACAAGAGGTCACACATAAATCCAGTATGGAACATATAGCTCACAACCAGTTACAGAACAAATTATGTTGTTGCCCAGTCAATAGATACTGGAGGGGAGACTCCAGACATTGAAGGAGTCAATGGACTCCCTCACTGGAATGGTGAGCACCTGATGGACAGTGCCTGAGAGAATAGGCTTCTTCATGGGAGTATATTAAATGGTTCCTAGATTGTACAGCTGTGTTTAGCAGAGTACAAAAATAACAATATGGAATTCCTAGAACAGAATATAAGGCACATCTTTTGGATAAGGTATATCAAGTCTCATGTGAAAATAAATTTTCTCATTTCCACAATGGCCTTGTGGGGAAGTCTTTCCCCTTTATGTCAGCCTCTGGTCTAGCAGATTCACAATGTGCTGGAACAAAGTATTCCACTCAGACCCTTTGAAAAGTTTATTTCTGCGTGTCTCTTTGGCAACTTGGATGCAGATTTGTGTCCTGCTGCAAGAAGAGTGTCCTCACACGCCCTCAAAATTGCCAAGTGTCTCTCCTCTGCCTACTTCTTCAACTAACCCTCCAGGAGTTTCTCCAAGACCACTATCCCTGCCTGGGGAATGGTCAGTGTTTCCCTCTTCTCAGAGAGGCCCACATTGTGATGAATTACTTTTTCTTTTTTTTCCCCTCCCCACAAAAGATGCAACTTAAAATAATTTTGTAGTGAACTGGAAATGTGTAGATTAACTCATGATCGCAGCCATCATGTGGGGTACAAGAGCACTGGGGGTGTGGGCTGCTTGACCTGAGAGCCAACTCCTCTTCTCTGTAAGGCTTAAGGAATTTGGCAAGCTCAGCAAAAGGTAGAAAATCCTCCACCAAACTCAGCAGTTCTGGGCTTTTCCTTCATCCTCTGTGCCAGATAAAAGCAGGTGACACCTCTGAGACTTGGGAAGGCAAAATATGGACTATGTTTGCATTTATTCATAATTTGCTGCAATTGACTGTTGCCATGGAAACCATGAAGCACCCTTCAGAGATAAACTGCCAATGCTGTGAACTCTATTTACAGCGTCTCTTGAATGTTAGAGAGGAGAGGAGTAGAAAAGCATAAGAAGGCGGCTTTTCAAGAGTGATGCTCATTGACAGGTGAGCCCTTGCAGGATGCAGGGTCTGATAACCCTTGTGAGTTGTAAAGACACAGAGGATTTAATTACTTGAAGGCTTTCCCAGTATGCTACAGCTCAACTAGTGCTTTTTTACTTTATCTGCTTCAGATAGGAGATGAGATCATTTAGCTCTTCTGCTTGAAATTCCATAAGGTACACCTAGTGAAGGAAAGCATAATTTTCAGGTTTTCCATCTCACATGTCTCCTAAGCCTTTCAGCTCCATTTCCTCATGTTTGTGGGGAATACTACAGGACTTCAATTACTACGCTTTCACCATACTGGTGGAAGATATTAATTCCTTACATTGTTTACAAAATTACTACCTGGTGCCCAGTTTAAGTATCTGAAGGGAATGCCACCACTCCACTGCCAGCCACTGTTGAGATTCAGGCTGTTAAGCCCAATCCAGAGAGAGGATCTCTTGCTGTCAATCAGATCTAGGTAACCAAAAGAATTGAATGCTGGTGAGATTTTTTAGGAAATGTTTTGCATTTTCAAAGGTTAAAAGTAGATAGTAAAAGTCTGCTTAGTGATTTCTAAGTTCAGTACAGAATCCATGTTTACTGGTAATAAACTCAGAAGGGTTTTTCTGTAGATAACAGGTAGAGAATTGCAAAAGACTACTTTACAAATTAGTTTATCTGAATTTAGTGCTATTATACGGTTATATGTAAACAAGCTTTGAAAATGAAAAGACAGAATTGTTATTATTAATACTGTTATAACTTTTCTTGATTGTGATACAATAAATATAGGACTTTCATCCTACAGACTGTGCATAAATCCAGAGTGTCTTTAAATTTTTAGTAATCTTTGTATAAAATTTGCATGGTATTTCTAAAAATTTCATTAGATATTTATGAAAAATACTGATTCATCAACGCAAAAGTCATATAATGTCTGCCTCCTAAAATATTGTTTCTTCTAAGGTCCTTTTCTAGTACCTTTTTGCTGTTTTCTGAGCTTGATCTAGCTTTTGCTTAATTATCTAGAAATTCTTAGATTCTTAGATAATAATATAAATAATTTCAAATGGCAATTCCGCAACTTACTAAAGTTCAACCCATAAAAAGCTTAATTGACAGTAATTTTCAATTTGTGATTAGTACATATACCATTTTTTTATTTCAGTTATTCATTGTAAAGTGCTTAAAGCCCTGAGACATTTGTAATCAGTTAAAAAACCTCTTTGGCACACTTTTTACTGAGTCTTGATTATCAGTTCACCTCTTAGATACATTTGTTCATGTATCTCTGTGACACTGAGTAATTCTGCGTTCTGTTGCTGACAGCTCTTCCTTGCTTGGTGCCATGTGAGAGCTGACTGGTAGTTTATCTGGTAGTAGGTTCCTGTCAAAGGGTCAGTACTCCAAAATCTGTCATTGTCTGTGTGAGAGAAAGGAGATTTAGTGTTTCAGTTTGTAATAAACATTTTACTCAAAATGTTACAGAAAAATTCAATTGCAAGCAACTTGTGAAATTACATGCTGGAGCAAATAAGGCTCAGTCCCCCAAGTTAGTTTGATTTTTGTTAAGTAGAAGAGCCTTTGCAATTTAAATTAGCAGAGGTGGGTCTTTCATTCTTTATTTTCACTTTCCCCTTCAAATTTTATAATTTCTCAGTGAAAAAAAAATCATAAAGATATCAGTAAAGCAAAACAGTATCCTAGTCATTGTCTACTCTGAAATCCTGTTCAGCAGCTCATAGACTATGTCCAAGTTTATTCTTGGCTGAAACACAACTGAAATGCAAACATTTCCAGTAATGGCAACTTTGCTTTTGAAACTATGCCATCACTCATTACTTTTACAATGCTACAGACTTGGGAAAGAGCAACTGGAAAGCTGTCCAGTGAAAAAGAACTTGGGTGTGCTGGCTGATAACCAGCTGAACATGAGCCAGCAGTGTGCCCAGATGGCCAAGAAGGCCAGTGGCATCCTGGCTTGTATCAGAAACATGTGGCCAGCAGGATGAGGGCAATGACCATCCCACTGTACTTGGGACTGATGCAACCACATCTCAAATACTGGCTTCAGTTTTGGGCTCCTTACTACAAGTAAGACATTGAGGTGTAGGGGTGAGCCTAGAGAAGGGCAAGAGAGCTGGTGAAGGGTCCAGTGAGGAGCAGCCGAGAGAGCTGGGATTGTGTTTGTAGCCTGGCATGTGTTTTAGGTAACTGGAATTTAGAAATTGTCTTCTGAGAGCTCACTGTTAGTAAAAATGTTCTCTGGGCAAGTGCTGAAACAAGCTGTGATTACAACTTGCTCTAAATTTTGCTCTTGTTGAGAAAAAGATACTAAATTTCTTGAATGATTTATTAGAAGAAATGTTTCATGTTTCTTATTGTGTTTCTTTTTTGCTGATTCCCAGATTTTTAACATTCTTTTTTAACTGTAGACTCAAGTGTTAGTGATAATGTCCCATCAATTTTATAATGTCAAATACTTCATGTTTTCTAGTTTATATAGGGAGGATGGTATGGGATTCTTCAAGCTACTGCTTGCAATATTGCACTAGGGAATAATTTTCACAAAATCAGCCAAATGGTGGTGGTAGTCGGTGGTTGAGAGTGAGAAGAACCTGGTTTCCCAACACAAGACTCCCCACAAAATGGCAATGCTGAATATGGGATATAACACTGAAAAATTAGGTTTCAGGGAGCGTTTTTAATATCTTGATTAACACTGTGTTTTGATGTTCTTCATCCTGTACTCCAATGTATATACTGTTACCTGTTCAGATAACATTATCTTGTAATGCAATCTGAAACATTACAAAGGAAATGCTGATGATCCTATTATTTCAGTAAAATCTATTAGCCAATCTTATTTTCTACCTTTCAGAAAACAAACTACATTCTCCCATGGACTGTTGACCCATCTTGTTATGCAGAACAAGGCTTTGCTTGGGTAGAAAAGGTTATACTGCTGCTACCACAAATATCAATGAGTATTAGGCTGTGAATAACTGCAAATCTCAGTTTTCAGGTGATTCTAGGCTGAAGGCAGTCATATTAAAACACAGTGGTCTTTTCCTGGGTGTTAACTACAGATGGACACACTCAGACAACTTTCAGCCTGACCACAGACTAATAGCAAACAGATTTGTTTCTCCTGTCAGGAATATTATGGCATGAAAGAGACATTTTTGAGTCAAATTAGGTCATTGCAAGGTTTTTCCTTTCTCTATTATTAACAGCACCTCAGTACTGATATATTTACCCAACAGCGTTTTGTTATAATATTTATGTCAGCCTGTGGGACTTACTGGCAGTTGGACAAAACCCATACAAATGGTCCATGTTGAAGTCGGGGGTTGTTGCACACCAGAGGAGGCCATCTGATCTGCCAGCAGCCGTGCACTCACTGTACCATCTACCACTCAACTGGAAGGGAAAGGCACATGGAGCTCCATTGGAATTTCCTAACAGTGTAAACAAATCTGAGAGGGCAAAAAGAAATATTAATATGTGTATGTGATTCTATGTATCTGTACTCTCCATAAGGCTCTGTGTAGAAAATGTTACAAGAGTTAGACCAGTGTGACTGGGAAACTGCTGTCACCACCAGTGTCTGTTGTGGAAGTTCTTGGTAGGTCTTGCAAACTGCCATTTCCTTTTGGGGTACATCATCAGGTGTAGCAGCTGTAAATAGAGCAGTTTTGTATTGTAGCCAACTCTGAAAGAACTGTAGTGATTTTTGTCTCGTATATTTAAGTAAAATTTTCTAAAAAATTGTAATTTTTTTCATTAGGTAGCTTATTTTCCAATAATTCATTGAAAGTAAACTATAAATGTAGCATGCATGGGATTATTTCCTTACATTTACTATTGGTGTATTAAACTTAGAGATTTTTGCCTTTCATCCAACAATACTGATGGAATCTCACTAGTAAGAGTATGCAGTTAATTAAAGTGCTTTGATTACAGTCATAAAATCACAAAATAGGTCAGGTTGAGAGGGACCACACTGGATCATCTGACCCAACCTCCCTGCTCAAGCAAGGCCACCCTGGAGCACATTTCACAGGGTTGTGTCCAGGAAGTTATTGAGTATCTCCAGTGAGGGAGACTTCACAACCTCTCTGGTCAGCCTGTTCCAGTCCTTGGTCATTCACACAGTAAAGTTTTTCCTCATAGTCAGGTGGAACTTACTGTGCATCAGTTTCTGCCCATTGCCTCTTGTATTATTAATAGGTACCACTGAGAAAAGTGGGTAAGGCTAACAATTAAAGATAACCTCCATCCACCCTTGCTTTAAGAGTAAAGAAAAAAAATGCACATTTTTTGCACATACTGCATTCAGTCTGAACCTAAGCAGTTATGTTTCTCCAAGATAGAGGAATACAGGCCTGAATATGTAAACTAATCATCCTCTAGTCCACCATTGCCTCAGGGGGAACAGCTGATGTTTGACTAAGGGGAGCAGAAATCAAAGAACCATATCTTTGATGGCAAACAAGTGCATTCAATAAACCATCAAGATTAACCTTTAAACTTTACCTTCATGGCCTCGAGAACACAAATCATCCTTGGTTCCATAGATCTTCCATTTACTCATCGTCTCTGATCCTGTTTTCAGCACAATATTTTCTTTTCTTTTGCCAGCACTGAGAAATAAATCTTCCCCTTGGATTGCCAAGGTCGCATTTCTGCATTCCCATTTCTGGAATTCATTTTTCTTGTCGCATTGGTGCAGAGAAATTTTAGCCTGGTTTTTCTTGTGGGGCACTCCCAAACATTGTGCAAATGCCACATTCATCAGCTGATGATCAGAGACCCACCTGAATTTTTGTAAGTCAGTGTTTTTCCCGCAAATGGCTGTTGTGACTGCCTCAGTACTCTGAGCAGTTAAACAGAGGTTAATATCCTCATTGTATATTAAAAATATTTCTTTGTCTGTAAAACAAAACATTCAGAATTACTGTATTTATGGTGAGCACATGGTAAAGGAGCTTGTGAAGAGAAAGATGTACTATTGATTCTATGTTGATCTGACTCATGTCAGGAGACTGCAAATATGAGGACACATTTGCAAGGATCAGATGGCATTTTCAAGACTTACTTCATTCTGGGAGAGAAAAATATGTGCAGCTCATGTAACTTCATGTAAATACAATACAGAGTAATAAGAACACATGAAACACATTATGTCAACTTCAAAAATGTCATCATTATAATGGAATTTAATTTCCATTCAAGATTTTCAAAGGAGACTTTACTGAAAATCTGTAAGTTTGCCATCACTTCATGCATTATAGATTTGGCTCCTATGGCATACATCTCTACGGGGTTGCAACTGTGCTTAATACAGCTGGTGAGTGGACCTTCTGTAAATCTTGCTCCTTCTGAAATTGGCATATTCTGTTATAGTTTGGCGGGTTTTATTAGAATGAAAAAACTGTAATTCATTATCTTGCCTTGTTGCAGTATCCTTTCATTAGTATGTCCATCATAAGAAGTCAACATAATGCACACAATCAAATCACAAACATTCTCACAAGAACTGGGCAGCACACAGATACTACAGGTGTGGGCTTGTGTGCTAGTACATTCTGAATGTTGAACAAGGTGGTTAACACTCCCAAAGGGTTAAAAGCAGCCTAATTTAGTAATCCATTGAGGCAAGTCCTTTGCTGGGAAGGGCTGCCCACAACGGCAGCTGTACTGTGACATGCAAAGCACGTCAATGTGAGCACACAGCTGTACACTTTTCAAAATTTCAGGTAGCATACAGCTTACACTGGCTTTGGGCCATAAGGGACCAGAATTTGGACTGCAAGGAATATTCTAGGACCTATGGAACAGGAGGACAAAGCTCTGCCCTTCATATCTCTGTGCCTCAAATTGCCACCTGAAAACAGAGACTCAGCATCTCTCCCATATCCATCTGAGAGAGTAATGCGTAAGGGATACCATGAGCTACACCTCCAAACACTGAAGTAAATTTCTAGGGCAAGTGATAGGGTAAGCAGCTGTTGAGTAGTTAATAGAGGGAAAAGTGTCTGGGAAATTCTGGGAGGTTATGACAGAAAGAATAGTTCTTGAGCTCTCCCAGAAAGTCCCTGTATTACTTAGACCAGCACAATAAAATATGGAAGTGTCACTTCTGCAAATCTAAATTTGAAACTCAGACCTAGTTTATTGTTTTCTTGTCCATTTAGGCAGATTTTAAATATTATTAAACCTTTCTTTCTTACTGCTAAATAAATAAGTGCTTAGTGTAATCCCGTGTTTCGGCTATTGTCCCTTGTAGTATTTTGGGGTCTAATAATAGGAGTTCTTGCTGGAAACTATGAGGTTCCTGCTTGGGTGTTTGGTTCCCAGCTCACAGAGCAGGCAGAGAGCCCCCTTTTTGCACAGGGTAGTGCTGGCACAGTGTCTGCTTTTGGAAACTCAATATGCACCCCACAGCACAAATTCAATTCTAATGAACTAAAGGATGAGTTAAAAATGTCTTTGAACATTATCATCATCCTTACATCAAAAGGGAGCTGTGATCTGGTTTTGGTCAACTTCAGAGCCTTAACTATGCCTCTCATCCTTACTCTGAAAGTTGTAGTCGTTATTTCAGGGCTGTTCTTGAATCCCATGTATTTCGAGTTTCTTTTTGCACTGGCATCTGCTCAGCCACAGTGTTACATCTTATATCAATCCACAAGTTCCATCTCATCCCACACAATCCCATGTAAAGGCTAAGAAATACACTTACAATTACTTTCTCTTTTTCAAATGTCGTGCACACAGACAAGGACTATGGAGCACACTGTAAAGCCAATCGACTTCAGAGAGCAGATGTAACCAATAACTAATTTGTACCCAAAAGTCAATTTTTATCTGCATACGTGAGTCTGTCCTGACTTCTGATTCCCAGCTTTTACCCCTTTTTGACTCTTCCCCTCTCTTTAAGAGTAAACCAATATCTCTGTGTCTGTCTTTTGCAAATTTCTGTGTACTCCTCTTAGGAAAAGTATGAAATACAGAGTAGTCAAGCTGGGTGAAAATCTTAAGGAGCCTGAAAAACCAGCAAGACAACAAAGATGCCCACTTTCACATCCACTTTTTCAGGGGATAGGAAAAATAAACTCACCGAGTGTCTGAAAAGCAGTATGAACAAATGAGAAGAAAACTAAGACTGTAGAAAAAGTCAAGTGTTTCATTCTGTCTTCTTATTTGCAAAGAGATGAGCTGAAATTAATTGCTGCAGTAGAGGTCCTTAAAGAATCAGTTGGGTTTGGTTCCTTCTCAGTTTTAGAGATTTCTAGTTGGAAGAGAAAACTCTGTGCTCTAAAAAAGGAAATATCCTGTCACATGTAGTATTTTGAAATCTGTAAATAATTAGAAAATTCAAACTTTGCATCTCAAACTGAAGTTTCCATCCATTCAAATGCAAGTGGCAAAGTTTTAACAGTTTAACATCATTCTGCCAAATTATTTTTAACTTTCTTTGTTTGGCTCTGGAATCGTAGCATTCTGACCCTCAAAGACAGAGGAAGCAGGGAGTGCAGCTAAATGGATGTCCTTTAAATGTCACACATACATACCGGGAAACTCAGCGAAAAATATATGCAAATTTCTTAGCCAGGTAGGTCTTCACTGCTACAAAAGATGTATCAGTTTAATTTGATGCAGTGAGCAATGTTAACTATTTCAGTGAAAAATTAACCCAGACTGGAGAATTTAATTTTGCTTGATGACTTGACAAGTCATTACACCTGGCTTTTATCTTCTCCAATTTACCAGCTGGGAAAGCTACTGACTTGTTATTTCATACAAATTTATCTTAAAAGAACCTATATGAATCAGCCAAATTTTTACAAATCTTTCTGTTAACCAGTGATTTTGGCAGCAAAATTTCTTTCAAAATTATTCAAGGCAGAAAGTACAAATGAATTTTAGTACCTATTTTTTTCTTTGTAGAAAGTGTAAATGAGATGAGGAAAGAGGAATATTCTCAATCTTTACAAGTGAGCTGCAGTTCTTTATTAAGTAGAATGAACTTCAGCTATGATGCAAAATCCCTTATTCATTTTGAAGAAAAAGAAGAAAAAATATTCTGATTAAATTGCCTTTCAAATTTTTCTTGGATTTATTACGATGACACATCTCACAGTATTTTCTACAAAGGCAAAGTATCACTTAAGAGAAGAGCAACAAGGCTGGTGAAGGGACTGGAGCATAAGCCCTATGGGGAGAGGCTGAAGGAGCTGGGGTTGTTTAGCCTGGAGAAAAGGAGTCTCAGGGGTGACCTCATCACTGTCTAGAACCACCTGAAGGGAAGTTCTAGCCAGGCAGGGGTTGGTCTCTTCTCCCAGGCATTCAGCAATAGGACAAGGGGGCACGAGCTCAAGCTCTGCCAGGGGAAATTGAAGTCGGAGATCAGAAAAAAATTCTTTCCAGAGAGAGTAATCAGGCATTGGAATGGGCTGCCCAGAGAGGTGGTGGATTCACCATCCCTGGAGTTTTTTAAACTGAGATTGGCCATTGCACTGAGTGCCATGATATGGTAAATGGACTGGAGTTGGACCAAGTGTTGGACTTGATGATCTCGGAGGTCTTTTCCAACTCAATCGATTCTATGATTAAACCCAGTTACACAATATAGGGTTTTCAGAGCTGTGTTATCGATATCAAAAATTTAAATAATTATATTATTTTGGAATTGTTTTAATCTATTTACTCTTTTCATTTGCTTTGCCTTTATCATTATCCATCAAACAGCACTGAATCCAGTTCAGTCTCAGTATTTACAAAAAACCCTAAAATATATGTATTTGTTATAACTTACAGGAAGGGACAAAAAAAAGATGTAAGATTCAAGGGGACTGTCAGTAAAAGTAGTTTGAATACAAAATGCTCATTATTCCTTGTCCTTTGCAACATGTTTTGTTTAATTGCCATATCTACAAACCATCAATCCAATGCCATGTGATATCTCCTCTGCCGTTCTTGTGTACTTCCTAAAAGTTTGTTTTTCCCAGAGATCCCTGAGAAGATTTTTTCTACAGCATGTCATAAACAACAGAGAATTCATAGAAAATTTGCACGGCACAGTAAACCTCCAAAACATTTCACTACCAAGGCACTGTGGTGTGCCCCACTGCTTTAGTGGCCTGTAGCTGGGACACAGTGCCCAGCTGTCAGTCTGTTTATAACAGAGGTGGAGGATAATAAGCAAAGACATCTTAAAATGAGTGATCAAGAAAAATTAAACCAGGAATGGATTCTTCCAGCTTTATTTGGCATCTGCTTCACTTTTTAGTTTATTTATGGCTTTTGAAGTCGCGTGCCTTGTTCATGTTTTTGTGTTTCTTCTTGTTAGCTTCTCTTTTAAAGTAAATGACTCATGTGATCACCAAACTCTGTAACATCTCCGCAGGCTAAATAAACAATACTGAAGTATTATTATGTGATATATAGATAATTTATTGATGTAGTCTTATGTTCATAATTGGTAAAAACATTCAAAGTCATAAAATTGAAATCCAAATTGAAGCCATGAAAAAAGGACAAGTGTTTGCATTTCACTTATAATACTATCACAAGGAAAATATATGTATTTGGGTAAAGAGGAAAGAAAGGAGCAACAATGGGGACAAACAGTTCATGTAATCCTCTGTTTTTTCCAAACACCACTTTTCTTGAGTAACAGCATGCATGCTTCGGTACAGTACAATGAGACATTCCCAAAGTGCAGGCATTAGGGCTGAGTGCTCTGCAAGGTGCTCATTGTTAGTCTTGACTTTGTGCTGCTGCCACAAATCTCTAAATAAAGAGAACACTGTGGTACTAACTATAACTTTTAAATATAAATTCCCACTACTTCTGTTGTTTTTCATGCTTGCTTAATTTTTGTGCAGTATTAACTCAATAAATACCTAAGAATATTTACTGAAGAGCATGGAACAAGAGTTCTTAATCCTTACCAAAAGAATAATTGCCAGTTTTAATTCATAGTCGAAGTTACATGCATGTAATGGAGACTAAGATTTTCGTTGTTTCAGCTATATTTTTTTAAAAACTTAATCATTTAGTTTGTCTGATTTATCCCATCACACAACACTGTGTTCATTTTTTTCTTTCTCATTGGTTGAGTCGCTTTTGTTGTCCCTTCCAAGTAGGGCATGGCTGTGTTCTGTCTGTGTGCTGCACCTCTCCTCTCTTGCAATCTCATTTCGAGTTTTGATCTTGAATGCAAAATAAATCATGAAACCCATCCCTAATAAAATGATAAGGACCAGAGTAAGTAGTATCCACATATTCAGGTGACCATTGGCTTTGTCCTTTTCAGCATCTGTAAATAAATACAAAGCCAAAAGAAATGGATTTACTGTAGCCATAAATAAGAATATTGAAAACTATAATTTCCCCCTTAATTATAAGGGTTAAAACCTATAATAATGTCCCTGTGTCAGTCCTCCTCATCAATCTTAGCATGCGAAAGAACGAGCAAAGAGGGCATGATCAATTTACCAAACCATTTGCTTATTCTGGAATGCCCTAGTGTCTCATAGGTAAGCTAAATTCTTGAGAAAGAGTTCAATGGCAACTAAGTAAATCAAGCTCATATAAATAAATATATATAAACTAAATAAATAATATTAAATTAATTCAAAATCCAAGTATTTATTTTCATGTATCTTTGAAACAATTTAAAAAAGGAAAAAAGAAATCCTACCTTCCACATCTGCAGCTGTTTCAAGAATAGCTGTCAAAGATGAAGACAAATGTTTAGTCAAAATCTAGAAAGGTCACTTTTTTTCCTGACAGTTTCACGGTAGCAAAAGGTCTGGTAACCTGCACAGCATCATTTCTCCTAGAAACACATCCGCTAAATTAACAGAGATGAAAAGGTGTGACAAATTTTTAATCTGATATTTCCTTTAAGAAAACTGAATTGGTTTGCATATTAAAGCCTCCTTCTTGCTTGTTTTTTTTTAATAACCAAAGCACTGGCAGTTTCTAAATGTTTTAGAGGGACTCCCTCTTCACCCCTAATTAATAAACCTTGCCCATTTCACCAGGTCTGACTCCTGTGGAGCCTGGGAACAACTTGATCAACTGCTGAGGATATTAGAGTTTTCCTGTACCACACACAATTGCTTTGGCACCCAGTAGGTCTTAATTTACCATAATTATTTGCATTATAATTACATGTATAAACTCGAGCTTTGTTGTGCAGCTTTCCCGGGCTGTGCATAGAGGGCGCCATCTGCAAGGTTTTTCCCGGTGCGCTGGTGGGAGCTGGTGGGAACCGGGTGATGGCCACGCCAAGGGCGGATCTTCCCCGTGGTCAGGGGGACCCCTGGGGAGAGTGGGATGCACCAGGAGCTGGGCTGCTGCGGCAGCACCACAGCAATGCACTGAGCTCTGCTGTGTGTGTGAGCACGAAGGAAAAGCAGCTGTTGTCCCGTGAAAGGGTGCAGAGGTGCTGTAATGCAATAAATACTCGGTTGTGCTTGAAACCCGTTCTACAGGAGAACCCGGTGTAAGAGAATATCCTCTGGCTTGCATGTTGGGGCCACTCACAGTCAAAGCCATTAACTAAAGTGTGTACTGATAGTGAGTTTCTGCTTTCAGACACACCTGGTAACAAAAAATTAGTGTTCAGTAGTGTCCATTCCCTGACTACTCAAAGAAAACTAGGAATTGTCCTAAAAGCAGAGTTTTCATTTTCAGAACATGGCCCGAACACCCCTGAACACTGCTGTGACCGCTGCAACCCGTGCCAGCTGCAGCTTTGCTTTGGAGGGGAAAGGACTGTTACTCAGAAACATCCTGAACCTTAGGGTTGTGAAACAGGGCAGGAAATCAGACTTTTTTTGCAGAATTAACAGATAAACTCCAAAATACCACATGGCTGCTTGGCTCACAATATTCTGATATTTCTACTTCCTGACCAAAACAGATGGTGCTCAGTTACACAGAAACATAATATTAAAGGGGAAAAAAAAAGGCTAACCAAAACAATTCTACTCATTTCAAAGGTCACTATATGCTCTCTGGATCATGCTTCCGTTCTGTTGTTATTTAAATAGAATTGCTTCATCCATCTCTTACTGGAACAGCATGTATCATAGTACAGCAAGAAGAAGAATAGCGAGTTACTGATGCAACCCTTATTCCATAGAAAGAGAATAGGAATGTTAGTATGAAAAAATGTGTTTATGTAAGAGGGGAACAAAACTACAAAGGCGTTTCAATTTTTTTCAGAAAATAATGATAATTTTTAGTTAATAATTGAATATTTGTCACAAAATGCAAGAAAATCAGGTTATGAAGAAAGAGATCATGAACAGGACAAACAAATAAGGATAACTTAATATATTCATATTATTTTTGTCAGAACACTGAAACAGGTGATAAGCAGGACTTTAAATACTATGTTTTGTGTTGGTCTTTTGTAATGATCATCTTGTGCTATTGCTATGGGAATAAAACCATAAATGTCAAGAGCAAATATTAAATTCACTTACTCTTTGGTTTCTTACAAATAAAACCCTTTTGAGAGGAGCAAGGAAGGACACTCCAGTAGCCAGTGGATGCAGACAACTCCACGCAGTAATCAAGCTGGTCCTCTGATGGCTGCCCTTCACCCCAGTTGACAAAGTCTAAGGCACTGTTGTCTTGCCAAAGCAGCTGCCCTAATTTTGCAAATGTGACTATCAACACTAATAGGTCCACATGAAAGGTCTTCACCTTAATTACTATTAACATAACATTACTTTATTCAGCCTAAGCAATATACTTAAAAAAATCCATCTGTAGTTTTTTCTAATGCATTTGATTTGATTCTCAAAACCAATATAATTGCTTTTCAAAATTATGATTTGGAGATTTTTCAGTCATAACTTAGTTTTAATTTATATTTCTCCATATTTTTGTCTGGGATACTAAAGTTTCAAACTGAAAACAGCTAAATCTAAGCTTTCCTCTTTTAATTTCTAAATTATTGCTTTAGCAGCAGTCAATGAAAATCAAGCCACTTTTACTATAATGCTTAAGATATGCTTAGTTAAAATTAAAAATTTTTCATAAGCTCTGAAAAAAAATTTGATGTTTCAGTGAGCTGAAAATAATCTAAAATAAAATCCTTGCTGATTGCTTGTGGGTTGATACCAGGTTTTTTTATCCAGGTGCATGTTTTCCACTGCACTCTTTAGCCACCAGCCTTATTTTCTCCGTACAAAGGCACAGAGAAGCTTAATGCTGTGTGCTCTGGCTGGGCACCCACAGCTCCCACACGTGTGCTCCCCACCGTGAGAAGATGAGAGCCAGCTGGGACATGTTCCCCATTGGGAAAGGCTTTCTCACAGACCAGGAATAGGAGACATCCTCAGGGAGGGGTGAGATCAGAACTTGTACTGTACTTTAACTAGTTGCATAAAAACAACATATCATATTCATATTTTTGTCCATTTAATAAAGTCTATCTATGTTTATTCATAGTGCTTAGAATAATTACCATTTACATTTCTGTATATTCCTATCCAAAAGCCACTTGTCTTGCTTGTGAATAAGTCTGCATGTTCTACTAAAAAGTTCGATTCGGCTGGATCTTCTACAGAAGCCAAGACACCACCTGTTAAAAAGCAACAGAAGATGTTTGGAGATATCCCCAACACAGTTACAGCTTTTAAGAGGTTAATAATAAACAATAGTAACAAACAGTAAGGTTAATAATAAAACCTCTCCTGCTGGTAGGGAGTAAACAAGAATTTTAATATAGACTGCAGAGTCATGTGGAGTTGTAAGGGAACAGCACAGAGAGTGACAAGTGCCAGTACAAGTGAAAGATATGAAATCACAGCGAAGATGATGATTTTTAATCACCAGACAAAATTCACTATATTTTCAAGTAATTGGATTATATCTTTCATAGGAATTATGGTTGATTATATATTTGTTCTTCCTGGTTTGAAAAGATAACATATATTCCTTTTTCTGGAAATGGATGTAGAGTAAGAGGGCTAAGAGGATCTAAAAAGATGTGAAATTAAGGATCCATTTCTTTTGGGCAGTACAGTGATTCCTGTTCTCTGTGATGGCCCTCTGAGACATGGGTGAGGTGAAAGAGAGCCAAGGTGCAGCTCATGGCTTTGGCCAGGACCGGATGTCTCCAGGGAGGGGAAGGGAAGCATTTGCCCTCCCCTGGCTCTGCAGTCTGCCAGGGAGCCTTGCTGATAGGGCTTCCAGGCAGCACATGCAACCCTTTCAAATCACACACACTGTCTTAAAAATGAGTGACTGTTATTAAGATATTTACTTCAACCATTGTGTAAATATGAAGGATATGGAAAAGAAGGGATAAAGCCAGAAACAAGTGTTTGTTCGGGGGTTTTTTTAATTACATGATTTTAAAAATCTTCCTAAAAGGAGAAATTTTGTGAATGTAGAAATATAGCAAGAAACAAGCACAGCTGGAAAAATAAAACAAGAAAGTCTGAGCACCTGAAGTTCAACATGACTGAAAAGCACATTACGGTGAAAAATAAATAAGACATTTATTACCTTTTTTTAGTATTTGTAGATTTTGCAGCATTACTTTTCAAGACTTTCTTAAAGTCTTTTTCATATCAAGATTGGAATCCTGTCTTCAGATAAAAATAATAATTACCTGTTTGAATGCACTGAGTCACAGACTGAGCCCAGCTCATTTCATTGGCATTGAAAATATAACAATGACTTCGGAAAGGAATCCAAGATATGTGGTCAGATTCAGGACATTTTCCAATATCCTGGGGAGGATCAGAAGGAAGTATGTCTAGAAGAAATGAGATATTATGGATGCTTTCATTCAGTAGGGGTTGCAGTTCTTCAGATATGAAATCAAGTTTTAAAACCACCTTTTCTTAAAAGTACTTAAAATATTCTTTGGCAGACAGTGCTGGAATTATCAGTGACTAAGTCAGGAGTGGCTGTGAGGAACAGAGATTCTCAGCCACAAGTGGATGACTCAGTGTGAACCTGGGCTCTTTTGTGTTACTAACTAAACCAGACTTGGACTGTCTCAAGGACATTTGAGTGTTCAGGATTTTGGTTGTAATTTATTTTGTTATAACCAAAAAATTTTTATAAATAAAAGAAACAGTAAAAAGTAGAAAAAAAAAAAACAGAAAGCTCCCAGACCCTGAAGATGTCCAAATAAGTTTGATTTTAAATAAAATAAAATCCAAACAATAGTTTACTGTGGAAATTTTCTATTTAATATTTTCCTCAAGATAACAATCCTTACATAAAATTTCTGTGATCTGACAATGTATGGAATAATCTGAAGCTCACTGAATATTTATGTAGTAGCCCCTCATTTTCCTGCACACAATGCTGTTATGAAAAGGAACGGCAACATTGTCAGTATATGTGTCTTTAAAACAAAAGTTGCAAATTAACAATTCAAAGTGCAGAGCATGGCTTGCAAAAGAAATTTAAAAAAAAAAGCCCACACCCCAACCAGATCAAAATAAGCTCTGAATTACCATTAAGTCTGTGTCACTAGAGCTAATGACTGTCACTCTAACACAAATGAGAAAGCAAAAAGGTTCGGTCCCATCCTGAGGTTTGCTTGTAGCTTTTACTGTGTAGTATTCCTCAGTGGTACCCATGAAATCCCTAAGAAGTATTAACTTTTCTTTGGACCAACAACAGACCTTTTTTTTCAGATACAGCTCTTCCAACCTTACCCAGTTTTTAGACTCTAAAAGCAATGAAGTCATAATCAGTGTATGAATGATGCGTATATGCTGAAGAAACAATATTTATTTTATACTCAGTGGACTTCATTATTACAGACCTTCCCACAAAATCCCTGTCAGCAAAACATTTTACATTCTAGACTCAATGTGAAGTGTTTAATACTCCTGCAATCTCTATGAGCTGTCTGCCTGCTCCCATGGCAGCTATCACTCCAGTCCAGAAAAATGGCAGTATCTTGGCTGGTGAAGGATGGCTCCATCAAAATAAAACACTGTTCATGCAAAATAAAAGTATTGACATTACATACTCAGGCTTATTATTCCTTAGAAATTTGTATTTCAGTGAAAGCACATAAACCAAACTTTCTGCCATAAACCAAAAGTAGTCATCAGCATAGCTTACCCTCAGATTTTTTGCAGACAGGAAGATGTTTTTCATTACAAGATGCTGTTTTCCAGGCCCCAGAAAGCTCTAGATAGACACAGGCTATTTTCTGTTTTGGTTCTCCATAGTCCCACTTAGAAAAACTAACTTTCCTTTTATCGGTCCATCTATAGTAGCCATAATTCTAAAATTGAAACAGATATTTAAACATAATTTTTTTACATTTTTCATCTGCTGTTTCAGGTAAATGGAATTATACAAAAGTTCATTTTCAAAGTGATGTATACAGCTCAGTTTGTGTATCTGTGCTAGTACTGTTAAAATAGTGGTTGAATCAGGACTCAGCAACATAAAAATAAGACACAGCATTATGCATCCCATGCTGAAGTAGCCCATGAGAGCATTTTGAAGGCTAAATAATGCTTCCTGGGGTCTCAGCCCCTTGTCAGGCAACACTGTCAGGTAGAATCACCATCCTAGAGGAGTCAGGTCTTCATGAAGAGCTACAAGACCATAGGAACATGAAACCTCTGGAAAGCTAATGTGGAAATGGGTCTCTGAGCTGGCTGCCAAACAAGTAGTCTAAGCTGCCATGGAGTTTTGATTAGAAACATTCAGAAGTAAACTGCAGCTGCCACTATGAAAAACCTGAAAAGTTTATTACTTTGTAAGGAGCATAAGAGAAATCTTTGTTTAGTCTTCCCTCCTCCCCTTTTTTGCTGATATGCCAGTAATAGTATTTAACTGCACCAACTGTGAATTTATTAATCTTACCACATTGCTGTTGAGCCCAATCCATAAGGGCTCTCCATATTGCACTGCCTGCAGCAGCAAGAATATATTACTGTAATAATCAAAAATGCTTGCAAGCTCTGAAGATTTCTCCTTGCAGGCTTTTCTTGCTTCTTCCCAATTCATTTTAGAAGGAATGATTAAATAGCTGCTGTTACCATAATGGATGAAATCAGAATCTGGAGCACTTGTGGAATGGAACAGTTCAGGCTCTGTAGCAAAGAGGTACAAATTTGAGAGGAAGGGGAGAAAACAGTGGAAAATTACTAGCTGACAGATAGCAGTATTACTTTTGAGTAACAGATGAATATAATGTGGCAGCAAAAGCATCACATGAAAGCATTTCTTATGTAAACTCCAGTAAACTTATTTTAATACTAATTTGGAATTATTTTAAAATATAGTGTAAATAGTGTATTCAGGAATTAGAGAGAGGCAGAGAATGAGCTGCATGTATCTATAAGACTACACTGACCAGATGAAATTTTGTGAATACTGGTTGAAATACAATCTTTGACCCAGGGTTCTCCATGTCCCCCTCCCTCAGTGAGGATGAAGTTCTTCCCCAGCACAAGCAGAGGACAGGATCTCCACATCACTTCAATCTCAAAGTAGGGGTGAATTTCATTCTAAGCAAATTTGTGACCCAACTTCTACATCTTTCCCAGGAAAGGAAACTGAAGTTGCACCTTAAATTACATATGTGGAAGTAGAAGGCAAAAGCCTAGAGCTAGTGATGGGGACAGAAAAAAGGACAAAAGCTGTGTTCAGCACTGTTGAGGATGCCCAGGCAATTGTTTCTGCTGGTGTAATCCTCATGCATCTCTCTGCACTTGCACAAGACAGAGCTTTGGAACATCTGGCTCAGCTGTGGGTTCTTCCTGTATTTTTACTTGCTGCTCAGCAGTTCCCTGTTTTCATTCCTGCGGACTCTGCAGTGTAAATGTGCTCCGGATGTGTCTCCCACACTAAGGCTACATGAAGAAAACTAGAACTTTTGCCCTTCTGAGTGCTGTTGTTGTTATGGTTGCTAGAGACCGGCAAGCAAACTAACCAGTTTAACTGACCTCACTTAACCCCTAAGCTGGAGGTCACTGATGGACTTGCCTTTCTATATTGTATCTGCAAAATAACTGGATTGAGACATCTGTATCTGTGATAGTTATAACACAGATGGCTAAACTTTTCTGTCAATATAGAGAACAGGTATTTTGAAGGCACAGCTCTTCTAGGAAACTAGTTTGGGCATTTTTCTCATGATGAGGCAGGTGAATCCTGCCTTCAAAGCATCTGTTTGGCATGTGAAGGCAACTGATTTAAATGTGGATATCTACAGGGTAAGCAAAGTCAGCCTTTCTGAGTGTTGGTGGATAGGCTGATAGGTGAGAGGTTGTAAAGCAAAAACTTTTCTATATTCCTTATGCCAGAGTGACTTTTATGTCTGGGATTCCCGAGCTGGGGAAGTAACCCTGCTTCTCTCACCCCACCTACTGCACCCACAGCTGCGCAGTTACAACTGAGCACATAAATGCTCAGATTGTTCAGTAAATGTCTTGCCAAAAAAAAAAAAAAGAAAAAGAAAAAGAAAAAAAATTAAAACTTACTGCTGTCCATCTGACAAATGTAGCTTTTGTTGTGTTTGCAGTCAGTATTTTCCCATAATCCTGCTTCATCTGCAGATCTTTTCATCATTGCAATACAGTCAGTCTATGGGAAAAAAAGTAATAAAATTGTTGCTGATAAATTGAAAAGTGTCCAGAAAAGTAATAGAAATAGGTGTGAGGAGAAAAATTTAATAGCTTTCTTTTCTAATTTTCTGACTCTTATTGCCATTTATTGTTGCTTGGAAATTAAATGTATTATATTATTTATCTTAGGAAAATGTACTTTCATTATCATATTATAATGCAAGAACTTTTGCTAGTTTATTAAAATTCCTGGGAATATATTTACATTATTTTTACTGTTCATTTATGGTAATCTCTACTGAATTTGTTGAAGCTTCATTTGGATTTGGGCCATACAAGGAAAATCACAGCTGGTAACACTGATATATTCAGCAAAATATAATCATTCTAATAAATATAATTAATTCTAGCAGTATATACAATATAGCATTTCTTTTCTGCAGTTCTAGATTGCTCGAAAGGAACGACAATGAGCATGAACTCTAAACAGGCCTTTTAATCTCTGAGTGCAGCTTTAAAAAGTTGATCTTCAAAATATTCAGCTGTCTTTTTCTTTAAGCTATTGAAAACAAGATCTTAGCTGAGACAGAAGCCAGGCTGGTTACTTGACCCTTGAGCATGTTATCTATGTTGTGCATTTTCTGATTGTTTTCTGTTTAACTGTACTTTTTTCGTTTACCTCTATATACTTCCAGTCAGCCATTACAAATTTGTCCCTAAATGGGAATCCTTGTGCCCACTTTGAATAGTCAAATATGCTTCCATCTGTCCAGAGATATGTACTCTCTGTGTTAATGTCATTCAGGCCGATCCAAGTTCCACTGGCAACATCCCTTAGGTGGAAGGTGAGGAAGGCTAATAAAAAATAGGTTTAAAAAAAAGTAGTTAAGGAGTTTCCTTTCTTCAAATCCCATGTCATTCAAAGTACAAATAAAACAACCAATCATCTTTTTAAAATATTGGAAATATCAAATTCGGTATGGTTAGACTATGAGCTAATGGTAAAAAAAAAAAAATAACAATAGGTAATTGAACTAAAGCAGTTTGATTTCACAGGTGAAAAAAAAGGAAACTTTTTTAGATAAAAGTTATTTAGGCTTCTTGGAAATATTAGAGAAATCAGGACTTCAGGTAGCATCAACTGCACATATGTAATTTCTGACAGATCTTTGTTTACTGTCTAACTTGAATATCTGTTAGTATTTCATTACTATAAACCATTGCAATTTATCCCATCTCCCAAGTCCATGGGGGGCAGATTATTCTTTTCCTTCCATGTGATGCTTTTTCCAAGAGTTAGAAAGTGTCATCATATCTCACTCCAGTCTTCTCTCCAGCTGATTTGGGTCTTCCTTTAGAAGTTACACTATTTAGATCTGAGGACACTTCAGCCTCATCATTAGATGGTGAATGTGCTGGCTTCAAACATAGTGCCATAAGGCTCAGATGTCATACCTTGCACTTGACCATTGTGTATAGAGGCCAAATTTCCCCCTAATTCTATACAAATCCTTCTTGCCGAGTGCCAAGTTACTCTCTCATCTTCTCTGGATCCAAGAATTTTATAGCACTGTGGAGAGAGAAAGGATTAGACAGAATTTCAGGTGTCAAAGAGTATTAAAACTATTAATTTGGATTATTTCATGCTAGGCTCTGCATGCAAAGAGCAGCAGATGGGGATTTGCTAGCCATGAATACTGTCAACCAGTAAGAACGTGACCCAGCTAATTGCAGTAATGTGTGTGCAGTCCTTACAAACCTGTGGGGTTTCTACGGTGGAAGAGCAGACAACCTCCAAAAGCTTTTGAGGAATTAAGTAGGTATCCAAGGTGCACAAATAATTTCCAGTCACATTACTGAAAAGTAGAAATTTTCAGTGACTCAAACTGTTTCCTGATTGGGAACATAATTTGGGGCAGGTAATGATCTCTCAAGGCCAAGTTCTTTCAATTACGTACCACAGATGGAGTGCTAAAACCTGAGCTCATGTGAGCACTCAGCATGAGTGGAACAGCATCAGGAAGAAGTATCCTTTTGTATGGCATACTAATATCCATGGGGATTTTTCTTGAATACCATTGTAAAATATTTTTGTATGATTGTGTATGTTCTGAGGGACAGAAGACATGGCTGCTGCCTTTTGATGCCCTTTGCCTGCGTAGAAATTTTTCCTATGGATAGCATTGTGGGGTTGATTTGTGGGGTTTTTTATTGGGTTTGTTTTAAGTTCCAATGTCCAAGTTTTTTGCTTAACTGAGCAGAAAGCAATGCTTGTTTGCTTTCTATATTTGACTTGACATTTATTGCTGTTTCTTACTCAGCTTAAGATGAGTTCTGTGGTAGCCAATTACATATGAATAGTGCAACCTTTAATTTTTTCATCTCAATGTTACTCAGAAAAAGGGGCTTACATTTGCAGATAAGGATAATGGAACAGGATTTCCATGCAGTAATTATGTTTGAAATACGCAGAAAATTCTAGAAACTGGAAAAGTAACTATGGCTAAAGGCACATGGACATCTACAAAAATTATAACTTCAAACATTCAAATCAACTTCTTTTGAGATGTAGTTACAAATTTGCCAACCTGAAAATCTACTATTCTGCTAACTTAATGAATCAGTATATAAAGAGAGAATTTATACGGTGAGATAAAAAGAATAGTTGTTTTCTTCACCCATAGCAAATATGTTAAATAGGACTGAGATTTATTACTGCACCTTATTGTTAAACAAAAGCCAAGTTTCAGGACATCCTCCCAGAGGTGAAAGTACAGTAGGAGCAAATCCTGAGTAAGTTGCATTATGCCTTTCACAGATAAAGTTATTTTTCACAGCACAGCTTATATCTTTCCAAAAGCCTGTAAAGAAATGGAACACAGAAAACTGTTGTACAGATTACAGAATACAGAGAAACTCTGGTACCACCGCTACAGCATTCAGCCTCAGATGGCATTCATAAAGCACAAATGAAACATATTTACCAAAATACACTCCTTCCTCTGCAGTATGTTTGTTTCCTAATAGCGATGGCACGGTTTCAAACCTCAGCATGTTTGTTATTAAAAACTCTCAGCATTGTTGTACTACCTTTTTGATGCTAAATTTTTACCCAAATATTTCTTGTTGCCATTTTACTCACCAAAATCTGACATTATCACACAGTTTTCATCATTATTCGCAAAATTAGGTTCATTTGGAGCCCAGGCAACGTAGTTCACTGCAGTGTCATCCAGCCATCTGGAAGAAACAAGGGGACTGTGGCTGCCAAACAGACATCTCCAGCAGTCATTTAGTCACAAGGTCTGCTTAGGCAGAGAGCTAATTAAGGTATCAGCAGTGACCAGAGGGCAAAGGCTCTTCATAGCCCAGAGAGGGCACAGCCCCAGCATTATTGCTGCTTCTCATCTTTTTAGTAATATCACATTCAAAGCCCATCAGCAGTCCATGGACTTCCCTCTCATCCCAGAAAGGTGTCCTCCTGAAAGTCTTCTACACGCAGATTCTTGCAACCGATTCTCTACCAGAAATTTCAGAAAGTTGCTGGATGAGGGCTTGCTCACACTTCTTGCTTCCAGTGCACGTAAGTTGAACTACTGGGGTTAATCTGATTAAACGTTTATTTATACTTTTTATCAAAACCTCCTGGGCTTTCTCAGGCTTCCTTAACCATTGGAGATCCAGTCAAAGTAAATCTCATCCTTAGGTTGATATCTAAAGTGGATCAGGTGAGTAACATCTCGAAATTAGCTGCCTCTCCTCACTACCTATGCAGGTTTGCTTGGGTGTTAAAGCCAGTTCTTTCAATGTATGACATTAAGTGAAATGTGTCTTAGCCATGAACTTCTATTGGTTTTACTCTTCCAAATTTGGAGGAAAAACACATTGCTCTGCTTAAATACGGGAGTGTAACACTTCAGATCTAAGACATCTCCTGAAAACTATCCAGAGATCAGCTGCACAGCAGTTACTAAAGTGTAAAACAAAAGCACACACAAATGCTCCTTTACTCACCTGAATTTCTTATCAAAGCTGACAACTAAGCCAATGAAATATGATTTCCATTTGTGTTTTGTGTAACTCTAAAACAAAAATAGTAACAGTTAAACACTAAACTCTTGCTCAACACCAAGTAAAAACCTGGAAGCCAATTAACCATGCCTGTCAATCCTTCCCCCCACC
>VWZD01006865.1:5825-30028 GCA_013396695.1 Sakesphorus luctuosus
GCTGAGGTCACCTCTCAGCCTCCTCTTCTCCAGCACAAACACCCCCAGCTCCCTCAGCCTCTCCCCACACCACTTGTGCTCCACTCCCTTCTCCAGCCTCCTTGCTCTTCTCTGGCCCCGCTCCAGCCCCTCAATCTCTTGCCTCAACTGAGGGGCCCAGAACTGAACACAACACTCAAGGTGTGGCCTCCCCAAGGCAGAGTCCAGGGGAAGGCTCACTGCCCTGGGCCTGCTGGCCACGCTACTTTGGATCCAGGCCAGGAGCCCATTGGCCTTCTTGGCCACCTGGGCACACTGTTGGCTCCTGTTGAGCTTCCTGTCCCTCAGTCCCCCCAGGTCCCTTTCTGCCTGGCTGCTCTCCAGCCACTCTGTGCCCAGCCTGGAGCGCTGCAGGGCTTGGGGTGGCCAAAGGGCAGGACTTGGCTGCAGTGCTGCAGTCCCTTACTGTCCCTCCACTGGGTTTCCTCCTCTTGGGCTGTGTGTTTCTGGTGCTGGGCAGCTCAGGACTGCACCCACACTCCGGATTTGGTCTCAGCAGCACCGAGAGGAACGATCCCCCACCCCCGGACCTGCTCACAATGCTCCTCCTCCCGCAGCCCAAGGTGCCAGTGCCTTTCTTTGCCACAAGGGTGCATTGCTGGCTTGTGCTCAGCCTGCCTGCCGGGACTCCTATGTCCTTTCCTGTAGAGACACTGTGGCATTTGGGCTGGAATCGGTAAATCTCACAGCCCCAGGTTTCTCACTGCTAGGATTAATAGAGAGGTGAATGATGGTGTGTTTAAAAATTGCCAGTTTGATGTAATTTTCTCATGAAAGACATTTCATGATGAAGTGGTTTAAGGAGTGATGGTAAAATAACAAGAAGTACTTTGAGAGAAGATACAATTATAGATGCATGGAGAAGGGAGTGATATTAGGAAAAGGTTCTTTCCCCAGAGGGTGGTGGGCACTGAATAGGCTCCCCAGGGCAGTGGACACAGCCCCAAAGCTGCCAGAGCTCCAGGAGTGTTTGGGCAATGGGACAGGGACAGGGTGGGATTGTTGGAGTGTATGTGCAGGGACAGGGGTTAAGACTGGATGGTCCTTGTGGGTCACTTCTAACTCAGGATATTCCATGATTCTGTGCTGAAGGGTAACAATATTACAAAATCAAATTGTTATTATCTGGTGACAATTATAGTCTGATAATTAAACGAATTTATTTAATATGAGACTTAAGTTGGAAAGAAGCATTGGAAGTAGTTTTGTAAGATAAGGAGTTTCAAGTGTGCCCTGACAGAATCACTCATGTTGTGCTGTAAGATTCCCTCCATGGACACAACAGGAATGATCCCTGAGTTTATATTTGATATTCCTTTCTTTAGCATTTGCAAGAGGTGGTGAAAGGAGCCCAGCACCAATTTTGTGCTAATCACAAATAAACTCAAACTTTATCCTTCAACAGAAGGATTGATTTAGCTTTCACCTAAATGTTTTCATTACAGGCTTCGTGACTTTCTGGAGGAAGAGGAGAACAAGTACCTTGCTGAGATGGATGCACTTGTAGAAACGGAGGCACAGGACAAAGAAGCAAAGATGAAGGAGAGAGTAAAATTACTGAAGGAGAAGAGGGAAAGAGAAAGACAACAAGTGGTGGCTGAAAAACGAGAGCAGCAATTCAGGTATTGCCATAAGAATATCTTATAAAAGAGAATTTGCTCAAAGTAATGTAAAGGGACAATCTGAAGTGAAAGTGGCAATAATAAACTGAGGAAGGAAAGATGAATGTGATTGAAACAATAAAACAGGAAAAAGTTAATTCTTGCAAGTGTAGTGTGTCCTCCTTGTCCTATGTGAGCATCCCTGTACTTTCACCTGTCAAGTCAGCTGTTTTTGTAATTCCTATTCCAGCTTTATACTATTGGAGTGAACAGGATGCATGAGGAGGGGCAATTTGGCTTAAATCATGCTTACTAAGCTAATATGTCAAAGATCCTTGAAAAGATTGTCCAAAAAACAAGTGGTTTTGTTTATTGCATGCATATCAAGAACGACAACTGCAGTTCAGGTTTTAGTGCAGCCTGAAATTCTGTGCCAAGTCTTCCTTACTGAAGGCAGTAAGACTTGCAGGTGCTTATTAGGCCCTGAGGCCTTGCATGAAATCTGGCCTGTTCCATTCTTGGAAATCTTGTTTTCTGAGGAAGGGATGAAATAGTAATGTTATTTAATTGTAATCATTTGAAGTGTCTCTTCCCAGTCTCCCACGGTGCTGTGAAATCCACACCACCTGCTTCTCAGTGTGGAGAGGCTGGGGATAAAAGTCAACACTGGCTTTCACTTCTGCATAAACTCTAATTAACTAATTTCACAGGTAAATGTCTGTTTAAATGTGGGGTTTATTGGCTGAGACAGGTGTTAGGCAGTGCATACACTTCTAAGTTCACATAGTGGCTTGAAAACATGTCCGTTGCCATTTACAACTCCTGGTTTGTTCTCTGCCTATCAAAGTGGTTGAAACTCACTTTTAAAATAGTCTAGAGGGGCTGCTGCTGGAGTGCCTTTTATTTTGTACCTGTAGCTTGTCCTACACACCAAGGAGATGTGGACACCTAAAGGCAGGTGGGTTAGTGTTGGTATTTTTGTACTCACTGAGAATCTGAATTCCTGTTCTACTCAGATCTTCACTGAGATCAGGACAGTTACAGGAACCTAATGACACCTTCAGAGGGGTTTATCCTGCCCTGTCAGTTGAATTATATCTAAGCAATATTCACACCACACAGCATCCCATTAAAAAGTGTTGCTGGGGCTTTACTGGTGGCATTTTGGCTGCATTTTTTCAAAGGATTTGGAGGCAGTGAGGTCACCCCTCTTCACTGTTGTGAGTGGTAAACTTGGGGTATCCTTGCAGATGAATTTCCACCCTACAGGGCACAAAGTCCTTCTCTTTGACTGTCCTGATGTAGCAGGAATACATTCCACAGTCAGTTCCCCTAGCTCTGTCTCTTTCTACTTCTAAATTAAGATTTCTATGAAAGAACAGAACTATAATAAACACAAGTGACAACAGTTTGCCTTGTCTGTGACAGGTATCTCTCTTCATGTGTATATTCTTAGTTATATTTTAAAGTTTATTCTTTGTGCTTCTCCAATTAGAAAACAAGTTTCTGCTGTGGTGACTGCTTCTGATTAGATTAGTAATTTCTAATACCTTAATCTACATGTATTTTTCTTTAAGTAGCCCCAAATCTGTTTTTCCCTGGCTGTTGGCTGTTTCTCTTCTTCCTACACCATCGTGGGCCAGGCAGAGATCTGGGAGCTGGTCAGGAGACCAACATTTACTGAAAATCCCAAACTAGGAATCTGTATTTGTGTCACAGCCTGTTTTCTGGGGCGGTGGCCTCCAAACCTCTTTGATTGAACACCCCTAGCTGTGAAAAATTTTAGCATTTTTCTCCAATATATTTACTTACTTATAAATGATATACTACTGTGCTGGTATACTGTGTACATTACAGAACATATGCAAAAATAGAAATTAAAATAGGGTGGGGTAAAGATGAAATAAACACTATTTTTTACTTTTTAATGTTATTTATTAATGCCACAAAACAAATTCTCTTCCTGCACGCCCCACTTTGGAGATCACTGCTCTAGGGCACACCCAGAGGAGCCCTGGGAAGTCAATCCAGTAGCAGGTGGATATACACATGATTTTCTGTTCCTCTTTGCCTGTGAATTTACAACTACTTTGAATGTCTTTCTGAAACTTGATGCAGACTTAATATTTCCTTTAACTCTAAGCAAGGCATTTCTCTCAAACCAGAGGTACAGGAGCACCTTCACTCTCATACATTATTCTAGACTCCTAAAAAGGCAGCAATTCCAGCAGCCCTGTGGGCTGGTTTGGAGCTGTGCCTTGAGCGTGCAGGTTTAACACCTTCTCAGTAGTGATGTTAGCCAGGAGAAGTCCTTTGTCATGAGGTGACAGAGGGGACAGTCCTTGGCCCACCAGAGTTCTGCTGTAATTGATTTTCATGAAGGGCTACACCTTGTATGAGAAGATATCCTGCCAGAGCTACCCTGAGGGCATGTTCATCATTGGTAACTTTTTAAAGAAAATCTTAAAATTTGCATAAAACATGGATCACATCCTCTTTCTTGTGGTAACATCAGAAGCATCCATATGGGAATGTTGTTATCCCAGCAACTTCATACTGCAAACATAAAATGAATAAATAACTACTGTGGCGGGGGTGGTTCTGTCTTTGGGAAGTAGCCACATACAGACACAGTTTTAATGTTAAGAAGCTTAGGATGGCAAAGTGAGGAAGAAAACCAGCCATCTGGGGGAGCAGATGTTTATAGATTGCTGTAAAAGCTGCTTTGAAGGAATTATTTTGATGAAATCAAGCAATTACAGGGTTATTTTATATTAAAATTCTAGCAATGCTCAATGTAAATAATTAACTTCTCCTTCCCTCTGAGAATTCAATTACTATCAGATTATTTTATAATCACAGAAAAGAATAACTAATTCTTTCACCCTTCACCACTGAGAGAACTTTTGAACCCATTGTGTGAAGGTAATAACAGTTATTGCTAATGGTGTAAGATTTCAAGTCTTAATAATGGCAGGTTTTCCTCACAACATTTGAGAATTATGTTTTCCATGAATACAAATCAGTGCTGTAGACTTTAATGACCACTAAATCCTGCCCAGGAGATGGAAGATAGATTCCAGTGGTAAAACACACAAAAACCAGCAGTGCTGTAGTATGTTTGTGGAGCTGTCCAAGCTGGCCTTGGATACTTCCAGGGATCCAGGGGCAGCCACAGCTTCTCTGCCCAACCTGTGCCAGGGCCTGCCCATCCTCATAAACAGTAGTTCCTTCTCAATATCCCATCTAATCCTGCCCTCTGGCACTGGGAAGCCATTCCCTGTATCCTGTCCCTCCATCCCTTGTCCCCAGTCCCTCTCCAGCTCTCCTGGAGCCCCTTTAGGCACTGGCAGGGGCTCTCAGGTGCCCCTGGAGCCTTCTCTTCTCCAGATGAGCCCCTTCAGCTCTCCCAGCCTGGCTCCAGCCCAGAGGGGCTCCAGCCCTGGAGCAACTCCATGGCCTCCTTTGGACTCGCTGCAGCAGCTCCATGTCCTTGTGCCGTTGTTCCCAGGGCTGGAGGCAGCTGTGCAGGTGGGGTCTCACCTGAGGAGCAGAGGGGCAGAATTCCCCCCTCCTTTGCTGCCCACTCTGTGGGATCAGCCCAGGGCATGGGGGGGGTGGTTTCTGGGCTGGGTTGTGTCCAGCCTCTCACCCACTGGCATCCCAAGTCCTTTTTCCCAGGACTGCTCTCAATCCATTCTCCACCCAGCCCATGTTGATGCCTGGGATCATCCCCTCTCCATCCTGTCCAGGTCACTCTGGATGCCCCATACCTTCCCTCCAGTGTGTGGCTGCACCACACAGGTCAGTGTCATTGCCAAACTGGCTGAGGGTACATCAATTCTGTCTCCAAGGCACTGACAAAGATGCTGAACAGTGTTGGATACAATACCAACCCCTGCTCCTTCATTATGGTGCTTGTTCACCCTCCTCTTCTGAAGCTGAGCTAAGGATGGTTCCTCACTCCAGGGACAGTTTTTAGAAGTTAAAAGCCCAGTTCTAGGAGAAGAGCCCAGCATTTCATTAGAGGTTATGGCATGTCCTATGACTGGTGGAGAAAAGTGCAAAGTGTGGCAGGGTTTTATATTAGATCTGGTGTTGATGAAAGGGGACTTGACAGATATTGTACTGTCTTCTCAGTCAAGAGCAGTGAAGTGGTTAGAAACACCTTATGGATGTAAAGCAAAATGGGAATTTTGTTTTCACAGCAGTGCTCTCCCTTTTATTGTTTGTGTGTAGCGCCTTTCCCCTTCCAGCACAGGCTCCATGGCACTGGGTGCTTTAGAGATGGAGGATGAACAGAGAGATGCCCAGAAAGTTACAGCTGAAATGTGAGGCAGCAAATTGTGAATGCCAACAGGGAGAAAATGTGGTGAAACCTCTGCTTTTTGGGCTGTGGATTCATTCAGGTTTTGTTACATTGCTGCAGTTATGAAGTAAACATGCTAATATGGAGATTGGTAGTAGCATGAGGTCATCACCTGATGAAGATTTAATATTTTTGCTACACAGGATTGTTACTAAATGTTGTCTAATGTAACAGTATTTGCCATTGTACAGGTAACTACTGCTGCCAGGCAGTGGTTCAAGATTCAGACAATGATATCTGAAGATGTCTGCTTGGAATTCCTAAATAGCTTTGCAATAATCTGCAGAAGATGGTTTCATTCAGCACGAAATTTTGAGATATCTTTTTTACTTCACAGAATTCCTGTGTGTCTATAACATATCTTTGGAGCTTATAGATCCTTCACACTTGCAGGTCTTCACCACTGTCTGCTGGTTTCACATCCTGACTTGATGAAAAATCTATATCCTGCTTGTAGAACAGGATTAAAATGCTTGCACATTGTTCAAATTAAATAATGTTTGATAGCATGTGTTGATCTCAACAGTGCTTTGTTTGCAAAAATAAAAGCAGAATCTGTAATTAGTTCAGTCTTCAAGTGAAGATAAATTGCCTCTTTCTATGCAACTCAGTTGCAGAGGGTAAATGAAAATTGAGAACTGCATTACTTGTTTGACTTTCTAGCTTCTCCAGGCTTTTATTGCAACTTGTCTGAATAATCTCACAAAACTTCACTTAAAAATTAATGGATTTCTAGTGGTTCCTGTTAAACTGTGTAAACTAAGTTTCCATGCTTACAGTATTTTCTGAATATGAATGAGCTTTCAGGTGACTTATAAACATAACTAAGTCCTCTTTTGAATAAAAGAGCAACCCACGTGTTTGAATGAGCATAGTTGCATGTGTTTTACATGTTAAAAAGAGGATATATTCATAGAACCCCCTCACAATGCATGTTCCAGCTACATGTATAATACACATTGCAATATATAAAGTAGTATGTATTGTGTGTTTAGAATCAGAATATCCTGAGCTGGGAGGGACCCATAGGGACCATCCAGTCCAACACCTGGCCCTGCTCAGACACCCCAACAATCCCACCCTGTCCCTGAGAGCATCATCCAAACACTCCTGGAGCTCTGGCAGCCTTGGGGCCGTGCCCACTGCCCTGGGGAGCCTGGTCAGTGTCCACCACCCTCTGGGGGAAGAACCTTTCCCTCAGATCCAACCTAACCCTGCCTTGACACAGCTCCAGCCATTCCCTTGGGTCCTATCACTGCTCACAAGAGTGACAAGATTGGTACCTGCCCCTCTACTTTCCCTTCTGAGGAAGCTGATGTAGGTTTTTTTTACAAATGCAAATTCTTGAACTCACTGATGTCAAAATCTCCATCAAATCAGGCTCCCCGTGGTTCGTTTGGCCTCACAATAGTCAGTGTGTAGAACTGGCATCCTGAGTTGCAGTCCTTGGAGTAGTTATGAGCTGGAAGGCTTCATCCATCACACACCTCCACATTTGTTTATAATTTTGAGACTTTTAAAAAAAAACAACTTGTGATGCCTTTCAGAGACCGATGTGACGAGCTGCGCACGCTGTGTGTGAAGAGGAACAAGAAGGAATCAAGTGACAGCCAGCTGGCCCAGCAGGCTCTGAAGGAGGAACTGAAAAAGGAGGAGAAGATGGAAGAGCGTAAGTTGGAGGAGATCTGTGAGAAGGAGCTGTTGGCCAAGGATCACCAAGCAGAGCTGGAGGCACAGAAAGCATCGGGGCGGGTTCAGGAGATGCTGAACGTGCTGGATGCCCAGATGGCCGTGCTGAGTGCCCGCAAAGAGGAGGAGGAGCAGCTGAAGAAAGAGGAGGCTGAATGGCTGGTAATTTCCATATCATTCTGCATTCAGGGTTGTGTATAAGGCCCTTCTGATCATAGGCTTACTAGACATTTAGACTAATCCATACCTTATTTGTATCTTCACTGATTCCATTAGTTTCTGAGCCTGTCCTATTATGCTAAGCCTCTTTTGCAGAGCTGTGTCAAAGGCATTCCTGTTTACAGAGGGAAATACATCTTTTCAAAGTTGGTGCTGTAAAGGATTTTGGCATTCAAAAGCTCTCAGAGCTGTTGTGGGAAATGGAAACATTTTTAAGGTGTCTTTTCAGTTTTTTGATTTCCAGTTTCCTGTAGGATGGCTGGAGAGTCTTGTTTCCCAGCTGATGTGCTGTAACAGCAGATCTCAGACCACAATACAATGTTTAGTAATCATGGTAAATGCAGTGGGAGGAAGCAGCACCAAGGGGAAGGTGAGCCAGGAGCTGCAGGTGACAGCAGGGCAGGCAAGTAGTCTGTCCTCTTGTACAAGACTCCCAAAGGAACGGAGCAGAGCAGGTCAGCTGACAGGAACTGGAGTCATCCAACAATCCAAACTGCTTGGCAGGTCTGTAGTGATGCAGCCCAAGACAAAGCCAGCAAGTCAAGTCAGAAGGTGTGGATGAAGATCAACCTCAGGCAGAGGTGTACCTGCAGCACAGCTCATGTAGGCACCAAAGGCAAGAGGCTGAGCCCAGCTGGAGCTCCTCTCAGCCTTTCTCACACACTCCCTCCCAGTGCTGATCCCAGGCTCACGGGGCTGGCTGTGGGCACAGGAACTTGCAGGGAGGTTGCAGAGCCTGTTGGTGCACTCAGGACCCAGATACACACAGGAGGAGAAACATTCATAGGAAAAAACCCCATCTGCTTATGCTCCAGCTGACTGAATTTCAGAATCCACATAATTTTTTTTATTTATTTCATTGTTTTAAAAACAAATCAGCAAGCAGCACCTAAGCTCCCTTATCTATTAGACCTGGCCACTGCTGGGTGTCACATCATGGGAGGCATTTGGCTACCTTGGCCCAGCTGTTTGGCCACTACCCTCTTTTTAGTTCATCTCTCCCCTCTGTCTTGCTGTAGTTCTGCCTTTAGTGAGACTTGCTAGTACAGTATTCTGTGTTGACTTTGAGTTATGGGAAACTATTTAGTTCAGACTCAGTCCTCATTTTGCAGCTACTTACATTGAGACTTTGAAAGATCACTGAGGGTACTTTGTTAGACAATGGAAGCTGAAATTTGCAAGATATATATAGTCCACTACTTTTTAAAAGTGAAGACAATAATGAATCTAAAGCTCTGAAAATCCTGGCTGTGAAATGGTAGAGTCTTTATTCCAAGCTCGACTGTAATGTTTTACTTATTTAAAAACATGCAGAATAGAGTTATTTTCTGGTAACAACTTCTAAGGCACTGCCAAACCTCCCAGGCAAAGAGTGCTGCTACTTAACTGGCCTTTTCAGAAAAATGCTATTAGAATAGAAGCTTCCCCTGAAGACAGCTGCCTTGGGCTCTGTCAGGGAGATACATTTCTGGTGAAGTGGTTTATTCTCTGGAAAGAAAGCTTTCTTCAAAGGAGTTTCTGTATGGAAAATGGGAGGCAATCCTTTCTCAGCAGAAGAGGGAGGTGGCAGATGGCCTCCTTGCAAGTTTCTCAGTGCAGAGCTGGTATCCCCTAATGAGCAGAGGTTTCATCTGGGTGAAGGATGCACTGTGGACAGCTAAGTGTTTCTGTGTATAAAGGTTTCTCCTGGTTTCTGTGACGAAAATCGACTATTTCATGAAGGAAAACTTGTAGCTTCACCATGACAGACCATATGTGTGCATCAGGATACCTCAGAGAGGATGACAAAACGGAGACAGCCATTTTTGCATTAGCTACATTAGTTGCCTTCCTCCTCCTCTGTCTTTTCTCTCACCTAAAGAATTGTCATTTCTTGAGAAAGTGGTGGAATTCATGATATCCTGGCTGTAGTTTCCTGAGTTTCTGCCATGGCACTTTGGTCCTGGCTTGCAGGTGGATGGTGGATAACCATTTCTTTGTACATTTGCAATGTTATGTTACCCTAATGTACAAACTTTCATGGATCCCATCTTTGGCTACTCTCATGCAACTTCACTGACGTCAGAATTCAGCCTAAGACATGCACCAGCTTGCACAGCAGACTGCTGACTATTTCCACTGTCTTCCCACCTTTACTGCTCAAAGCTTTTTGGATTATTTATTCTGTTGCTCAAATTACATGTATTGAGTTTCAAAGCTGTTTTACCAACTTCTGAAAGTGAACTTGACAGTTCAGGCAGATACAAAGTCAGCTTTGGCTGTGAAACACTGCAAGATTGCCATGACCCAGTAATCAAAGTGGGGTTGGATTAAGGGTTGGACTTGATGATCTTGGAGGTTTATTCCAACCCAGCTGATTCTGTGATTCTCTGAAGAGTCTGTGGGTGCTTTATGACCAGCATAAAAAGTGATGTTCCTTAGGGAGTGCAGCTTCTGCTTCCTCATGGGGAAGATGAGACATGCTGTTCACGACAAGCCTGTTGATGCATTTTAGAAGACTTATTAAAATTACAAAAGAGATATTTAATTTAAAGACAAGTTAACAAAAAACTGTGTGCCTTCAAGACAGCAGAAACACGATTTCTGAGAGCTGTAAATAAGCTAGTGATGGTCCAATACTGTTTTATTACTGTGTTGCAGTGCAGTTGTGCTTGTAGACTTACTCAAATGCAAGAAGTCCAGAATTTAGGCTTATAAATTACCTAATGATACTACTTTGGGGTTTTTTGGGGGGAACTAAGTAATCTTGAATATACACATACCTGTTTGATCTGGAATAAAAATTGACTATTTTTCATTGTTTCTTTTTTAAGAACTCAGTTTTACTGTGCATTTTTCTGTTCTTTCCAATATAAAGTGGAGTGATTTCAAGCCATGGAAATCCAGTAACTGCCCATCAAAACAAAAGGATCCAATTAATGACTTGGTGCAGTCTTATGTCCAGTGGAGTGCTCTGAACATCCAGCACAGACACAGGATAGACAACAGGCACAGAGACAGAAGGGACATATGGCTCTGTTATTTGTTAGTGCTCGTGGCTGTGTATGAAGACTTGGACATAGATCACATGTGCTGCTATGATATTGGTTTCCCTGAAGAGATGACTCTGTCTATCTGCCTGAAACATCTGGAAAACATCAGGCACAGCAGTGTGTTTCATAGAATCATAGAATGGATTGGGTTGGAAAAGACCTCCCAGATCATCAAGTCCAACCCTTGGGCCAACTCCAGTCCCTTTACCAGATCATGGCACTCAGTGCCACAGCCAAGCTCACCTTAAAAACCTCCAGGGATGGGGAATCCACCCCCTCTCTGGGCAGCCCATTCCAATGCCTGAGCATTCTCTCTGCAAAGGATTTTTTTCTGCTCTCCAACTTCAATTTCCCCTGGCAGAGCTTAAGCCCGTGCCCCCTTGTCCTATTGCTGAGTGCCTGGGAGAAGAGACCAACCCCCACCTGGCCACAACTTCCCTTCAGGTAGTTCCAGACAGTGCTGAGGTCACCTCTCAGCCTCCTCTTCTCCAGCACAAACACCCCCAGCTCTCTCAGCCTCTCCCCACAGCACTTGTGCTCCACTCCCTTCTCCAGCCTCGTTGCTCTTCTCTGGCCCCGCTCCAGCCCCTCAATCTCTTGCCTCAACTCAGGGGCCCAGAACTCAACACAACACTCAAGGTGTGGCCTCCCCAAGGCAGAGTCCAGGGGAAGGCTCACTGCCCTGGGCCTGCTGGCCATGCTAGTTTGGATCCAGGCCAGGATCCCATTGGCCTTCTTGGCCACCTGGGCACACTCTTGGCTCATGTTGAGCTTCAACTTTTGTGTTGAAGTGCATGTTATAATTACATATAAAAATCCTAAATTACAATGAATGATATGCTGAAATGTTCATGCTTTAACAGGTCTAGCAGATGACACCAGTTCTGTGTTGTCACCAAGAAAGGCTTTGCTCTTCAATATTCCAATTAAACTAACTCTAGCCATCATTTAGTTTGAAGTTATGCAGTGATTTTACAAGCTGGCTATTTCTACCCTTCTAGGAAGAAGAGTTGCACCTGGTTAGGAAGGAAAATGAAGACCTTGAGAGGCAGAAACGACACAAACAGAAGGAATGCAGGGAGATATTACTCAAAGCAGTACGGGACAGGACGAATCATCTCAATAAAGAAAAAGAAATCCAACTTGCTGCGGAGAAGATGATCTTAGAACGAGATTATCAGGACCCCCAGAAGGATGCTGAGGAGAAAACAAAAGAAAAAGTAAGGGTTTTCATTCGGGACTATTTTTGTGGCCCTGTGAACTGCACACAATAACTGAGAACAGAGATAAGCCCTTGTCTCTGGATGAGATGATTCTTTTGTTGCACAGCCTGTTGCCTCCCATCCTGCCAGTACTCTGCACCTCTGCAGAAGCCCATTATCTGTTAAAACCACAGCAAGCACTTTAAATCATGCCTTACAATCAGCAAGGCTACCAGGCTGGACAAAAGAAGGGGAGCTCCCAGGAAATCCTGGAATTTTGTCCCTCCATGCTGATTTCATTGTGTATAAATCACCTGAACCTTTTCCTCCTTACACTGCATGGATGTAATGGAGGTTGGAAAAATATTTTTTGTTTCATGGACCTGATTTAGTAAATATTTGTAACTGCAGAAAAAAGTAAATATTTAACATATTATTTAATACTAAAAGACTGTTTTAAATATTTAATGGCTGTGTATATATAGATGGTTGCAAACTCCCGTGTTAAATTTCTTGGACATGGCTGTGTCTGTGATTTCCTAAATTTAAAACAAATAGATTGTCCAAGTTTAGGGAGCAAATGGGCCTCAGGGTAACTTTAAGACAGAGCAGGGAGTGCCATCCATTGCTCTTCTCAAGGTGTTTGGAAGCTCAGGTAGGTTAGCAAAGTTGTATAAACTCAGTGTTAGACTTTGGTGCAGAGTTAGAGGAGGTGATAGTTACTATATTTATTGAATCCCAAGGTTTCTAATGTAGGTGATGGTGAAGTGGCTTGGTCAGCTTTTGAAATTTTTAAGATGTCTGTGTTGTAGGCAGCTGAGCAGCTGTGGGGGAAGGGATCACTCTGTATTTGCTCTGCTCATATGCTAGGGACTGGGAAGAAGATTCTGACCAGCTCCTTCCCTTGGTGGGGTTTGGAGTGGAGCTGTAGGCTGCCAGCTTCAACACTGGCTGTGAAACTCCTCTTCAGGTTTTGAAAGGCTTTTTGGAACTAATTTACTCAGATCTGAAAATGTCTGTGTGTTTGCAGCAAGAGCTGCTGAAGGACCAACTTAATTACCTGGCACACCTGGCTGAACAGCTGGAGAAAGACAAGGAGAGAGAAAAGGAAGAGGAGAAGCTCTTCAAGGAAGAGAATGATCAGGTTTGGGACAAGAAGATTGAGAAAATAAAACTAGAGAAGGAGGCTCGATTCCAGCTGCTGAGAGATGCTGTGAATACAAATCAACTGCAGATGGAGGAGAAGTGTAAGTGGTACCAGGTTGCTGCCTGTGCCCCAAAGCTGAACATCTCTGTTCAGCACCTGGCCCAGCATGCATGGGCTGTGTGGTTGAGCAGACAACAGTGTGACTGTCCCTGAACCTGCTTCCCAAACCTTCACTCCTACAGGCATTCCTTACACTAATTTCCCACTGCTGTCACCAGAGCAAAGCCTAGTAAAAATTCCATGAACAAGCAGCCATTATTATTAATTACATTATTATGAAGTTCTGAATGTGAAAACTTTTCCCTTCTGAGTGGATGAAAGACAAATAAGCTGAGGATACTCTTAATACTGTTTGTGTGCCTCTTCAGGAACAACCAAACTCAGGCTTGCTCCAAAGGCCCTTCAGTCTTAGCAGAACTGCTATCTTCTTAAAGTAATTTTGGTTCTGTTTTTCAGTGAAGAAAAAGGCAGAGAGGCAAACAGAAATTGCTGAAGAGAGGAAGTTACTAGATGAAACGATCAGAGAATACAAACGTTGGGAAGAAGAAAAACGTGCAAGGTATTTTATGCCACTGGTTCATTTCATTGCAGATCAGTCTTTTAAACTTCTGAGTAAGCTAATTCTCATTTTCTGATAACTAAGAGCACTGGGTGGGGTTTCTTTTGTTCAGAGGGGCTGTCCCACCATAGAATCATAGAATGGATTGGGTTGGAAAAGACCTCCCAGATCATCAAGTCCAACCCTTGGGCCAACTCCAGTCCCTTTACCACATCATGGCACTCAGTGCCACGGCCAAGCTCAGCTGAAAAACCTCCAGGGATGGGGAATCCACCCCCTCTCTGGGCAGCCCATTCCAATGCCTGAGCACTCTCTCTGCAAAGTTTTTTCTGCTCTCCAACTTCAACTTCCCCTGGCAGAGCTTGAGCCCCCCATGCCCCCTTGTCCTATTGCTGAGTGCCTGGGAGAAGAGACCAACCCCCACCTGGCCACAACTTCCCTTCAGGCACTTCCAGACAGTGCTGAGGTCACCTCTGAGCCACCTCTTCTCCAGCACAAACACCCCCAGCTCCCTCAGCCTCTCCCCACAGCACTTGTGCTCCACTCCCTTCTCCAGCCTCGTTGCTCTTCTCTGTCCCTGTTCCAGCCCCTCAATCTCTTTCCTGAAATGTGGGGCCCAGAACTGAACATAACACTTAAGGTGTGGCCTCACCAACGCAGCCTATCAGTTCCAAACTGCTAAAATAGCAGACCTGTAATACTGCAGTTTGTATTAAATCCCTAACTCTGATCTCAGCATGCAAATAATGGTACATATCCTTGTTTTGCTCTTTTTGGATCATCATGTGACTTACACCAATCACGTGTATTAAATACATCCCCTCATACTCTGAGCTGTTGTTACGAGTAACAGAGGTTTGGGGAGGAGGGTTAATGAAAGGTTTGTTTCTCCACCCATGCACATTCCTAAAACATTCATGTACTTGGCCACAGAAATACCAGACCAGGGCTTGTAACCCAGCTGCACGGGGCTCTCTGTGCCTTACAGTTCCTCTGGATGAGGACATCCATACACGCAGTAGCTGGAATGTTCCTCTGGGTGTCATGCAAAGCCTTGGGCAAAGGGCCTTATCTCACTTAATTCCCGTTTTTTCCTGTGGGACATAATTGAGCAGCTCTTTCCTGAGCTTTGTTGGGAACAATCTCCTGGCTAAGGCAGAAATGCCACCCTTCTGAAGGAAACATGCTGGGCTCCAGCTGGGATATGCTCCACTTGGCAAAGCTGGCATTCAGCAGCGTCAGGAAGGGTTTGTGGCTCGACTCTGCTGAGTTACTGCACAAGTCTTGACTAGACTGTTGGCATTTTAAGTGTCTGTGTGACTCCTGGTCCAGAAGGGTCTGAACACGTCAGGCTTCCTCTGCTTCTCCAGAGGGCAGTGAAAGCAATACACGAGTCCCGGGGTGGGGTGGGAGGATGATTCCTTGTGACAGCCTTTGCAGGAACGTCAGTGCAGCACCACAGCAGGAGCCTGGCCCCGAGGGCAGGGACTTGTTCTCTTCAGCAGGGGCGTGGGGTCAGGCTGCTGCAGCACCGAGCCAGGAAAGGACTGAGACCCAACACTGATTACCAGGAGTTGTTCTTGCTCTCTTGTTTGTTAAGCACCAGTTTTTCAAGTCTGCTCTATAAGATACAACAGAATGCAATTGATTATTAGAAGAACATAAGGTTAGCACGTGGCATTTGCTTAATTGTGGTAGTTACTCTTAACACCTAAAATGAGTTTCATAGACTCATAGAATGGATTGGGTTGGAAAAGACCTCCAAGATCATTGAGTCCAACCCTTGGGCCAACTCCAGTCCCTTTACCACATCGTGGCACTCAGTGCCACGGTTAATCTCACCTTAAAAACATCCAGGGCTGGGGAATCCACCCCCTCTCTGGGCAGCCCATTCCAATCCCTCAGCACTCTCTCTGCAAAGAAGTTTTTTCTGCTCTCCAACTTCAATTTCCCCTGGCAGAGCTTGAGCCCCCCGTGCCCCCTTGTCCTATTGCTGAGTGCCTGGGAGAAGAGACCAACCCCCACCTGGCCACAACTTCCCTTCAGGTAGTTTTGAAGGGTTCTTTAGTCTAAGCTCAAATGCTAACAGGTGTAATAACAAGAACAACAGCAACAACAGCAACAACAGCAGCAGCAACAACAACAACAACAATAACAATAACAAACAATAATAATAATAATGATAATGATAATGGTAATAATAATAATGTTTATTCTTTTTACTGACACTTCTTAAACGATTATACCCTTGGCATCTCCAGAAAAGTACAGAAAGCCAATGAGTACCGAGACCAGCTCACGACTCAGATTGCCTATCGACAGTGGCTCCGTGAGGAAGAGGAAAAGGAGAGGAAACGGGAATACGAGGCGGGTCTGGAAGCACAGAGAGAGTATGAAGAAAGAGTACAGTTCATTCTGTCAACGCCCCCATACTCCCTAGTAAAAACCCACCCTATGAGAAAAGCACTAATGTCTGACTCTTAAGGGCATCACCCACTATGATATTTTAGCTCAGTTGCCTTTAAAAATATTTTGTAAGAGTTTTTATCTCTGACTAGAGTTAGCAGAACACTCTCCCCTGTGATACTCAAAATATTTAATTGAAGTTTACAAGAAATATAGTACTTTAAAGTTTATTTTATCTCTGTGGATTTTTTTGACAAAACAACTGATCCAGTTCAAAGTATTTGACATTTGAATTCAAGGATACTGCGTGTTCTCTGCAGAACAACAGTGTGTTATTATGACACTTACGACACATGGGCATCCTTTATAATCTGCACAAAGAATAATTGTAGATGACTTTCAGCAAACTTTTATTAAAATGCCTTTCAAACTGAAAATATTGGCTTTTTTTTTTGTATTTAGATAAAAAGTACTTGGTGACTCATCTTAATTTTCCTTGTTAAACATAAAACTATGAAATTTTTTTGCTGTGGGATGGACAGTAAAAAGCTGATATTCTTTTGCATATATTCTGATGGCTGTTGAATGATCTGTGGAATACCAGAGTCCAAAGCTAGTCTGTGAGTCCTCTGCTGTGTAGAACTAATTGTCCAGGGCTGAAATTACAATTTTCTAATAAAAAGCATTATTTTCCATAGTTTTCATGCAAATTCTGCCTCTTTAGCCTCCTTGGATTGTCACCAACAGTCTGAACACACAGAATGCGGGGCCAGAGCACCACTGACATTTTTAGGTGGAGCAACAGAAGAAATGGATGGATGTGGGCAGGGAGGTGTCGGGAGGGTTTTGGTGAGGGGAGCAGGGACACATCCTGTGTTCTCTCTCAGCTCCCCATGTCAGACTGCCCTGGATGCAGGAGGCGCAGTGGGTGACACCAGGAGGGTGGGTGGGAGCAGTCCAGCTCCTTCCCATGCCACTCCCCTCAACCAGCTCCTTCCTCTGTACTTAAGCAGTTTTTCCTCAGTCTTTTTCAGAGGAGGGGGGTGAGGAATCCATTTAAAACCTCATATCCTTCCAAGCTCATAGACTCTGTTGCACTGGAAATATTTTACTATTTCTTTCAATTATCCATTTGAGTCTTTGCTGCTGCTTTATCTGCAGCTATTTCTTTCTCTTTTCATTTTCTCTGATCTTTGCTCCAGCTCCTTCTTCTCCACCCTTTTCTTCTCCTTCCATCCCTCTCTAACCACTTCCTCTACCATTTTTATCCTACCTGCCTTCTTTTTCAGCCGTTTGTCTCCTTGTTGGCAAATACTAGGCCTTCTGTGTTTTTATTGTGTGGGAGCATGAATAGATGCACAGAGGAGCTGATAAATGGCTGGGCTCAGAGCCCAGGAGCCCCAGCTCCCAGACATCTTGGAATAAATCAGGAATAAGCAGCCTGCAGAGTTGTCTCATTTTGGTTTAAAGCAGAAACCAAGTTCACAAATGTGTATTTTTCTGCAGAGAAAAAGGTCTAGGTAGAGACGTATTAATCTGAATTTCAGTGATCTCTGAGCAACCCAGCTAATTCTGTGTGTAAATGGTGGCAGAACCTGGTCCTGTTGAGTGGAAAAGGAGCATGGTGGGATTTTACCTTTGATTACAGACAAAAATTCTTAGAGAGGAACTTCCTAGGTCAGCAGGTGGACAAGTCCACTGCCAGACAGAGCAGAGCAGAGGCTCTCCATGTCTTGTTCCTCGAATCCAAATAGGGTTTGTGTCCTACAGACACTGAGAAAGGAAATCTCCAAGGAAGTGAAACATTGCAAACTGGGAAAGTTGGGGTGTTGGGATGTTGAGCCCCTCCCTACATGGTGCTATTCAGCAACCACTTCCAAAACCATACAGAGGATTTCAGAGCTGCTCCTCCTGTTTTGCAGGTGGGAAAGGCCATCCCTGATAATGGAAACAGTTTTATCAGCCCAGAGAGCTGAGGTAGTCATAGGTCTGTCCTCTCACTGCTGGGTCAAATTGGCAGAATGATTAAGAGATTAATTTCCTGGTCTGCTGCAGACTTCTAGCGTGGCCCTGTGCAAGCAATGTAGATTTTTCTTTACTACTGTGACCTCTCTTTGAAAAATGAAGATAATGGTATATTCAGAATTCCAGGATTAATTAAAGCATGTTATTAAAGGCTGTGACATTTGTTGGGTACATGCAATATGAGAGATAAAAAAATACCACATTGTTGAGCTCAGTGAATTTGAGCCACTCAGAACCATAATAAATTTCTTTTTTAATAAAATAATAACTCAGAAGAGGTGGTCAGACCTATCAAACATTTATAGAGTGTCTGAGCTCCTGCTCCTGGAGGCAAAATTCCTCTGCAATGAACATGAGGTTTGCACAAGATTAAAAGATCAGACTGGAAGAGGTTTGCCTTCAGCAGGAGTGAATTCCCATGGGATAACGGGCAACTGAGCTCTTCTGAGAGAAAACTGGTGGCTGAGGAACGTGGTGCTAGAGCTGAATCCTTTGCTGCCAAGAGCTTTGTAGAATTCAGGTTGGTCCAGAAGAGCAGGTGAGGCTGGGTGGGTCAGCAGACTCCTCGAGAGGCACCTTCTTGCTGCCCCTAAACAGCGAGATGAGCGATGCAGTAAGAATCATTTTCTCTCAAAAATGAACCGTTTCCTTAATCCTATTGATTTCCATCTTCTTCCAGTTCTTTTGATGCCCCTGCAGTAAACTGGGCAAACAGGGCACTGAGCAGCACGTGCTTCGAAGCGTGGTCGTGCCTTTGCCTCCCTCGGGCCAGCGCTCATGTTACATTTGTGACTTACAGATCACCAGGCAATAACGAGCAAAACGGGTCTGGAACTGTGGCTTGCAGGTCCCAGGAACCTCAGGAGCGTTAGCTACTGCTCACAAATGTGGTATTTCCTGCCTGAGTGAGCAATCCTGCAGCCAAACCATCTATTAAACCGAGAGTGCAGGGACAGCGCTGGTGAGGGAAGAGCCTGGTGCACGGCTGGGTGAGCTCTCCCTGCACCAGAGCTCTGAGCCATGCAGAGACAAAACCAGTGGCATTTAAAAACCTGGCAGTTGTCGCCTTTTCACTTATACAGGTACTAGAGCTCTGCAAAATGTTCTTCCCCAGTTCCCTAAATTAGCATTTCCTATTTGAAGTTTTCACACTGACAGAGGAAGAACAGAGGTGTGGAGTGTGTGGGTGACCTGTCTGTCCCTGATCACCTCACAGAATCACAGAATCCTAGAATGGATTGGGTTGGAAAAGACCTCTGAGATCATCAAGTCCAACCCTTGGGCCAACTCCAGTCCCTTTACCAGATCATGGCACTCAGTGCCACGGCCAAGCTCAGCTGAAAAACCTCCAGGGATGGGGAATCCACCCCCTCTCTGGGCAGCCCATTCCAATGCCTGAGCACTCTCTCTGCAAAGAAGTTTTTTCTGCTTTCCAGCTTCAATTTCCCCTGGCAGAGCTTAAGCCCCCTGTGCCCCCTTGTCCTATTGCTGAGTGCCTGGTCCCACACTATGCCAAGGTCTGAAGCCCCTGCACTTGCTAAGGCTTTCAGACTTTTCTACACTCACCTACCTGTTCATTAGGCCTTTTATACTGACCTCAGGGCTCTCCATGGTGATGTTTTTGGCCACGAGACCTTGAGCTATGGAGTGGTTCCTAGTGCCCTGTGGAATGGTGCTGGCTTGGTCCCTACTCTGGACCTGGGCTACAGGGCTTTGGACAGAAACAGTTTTATTTGCAGAAAAATCCCTCGTTGTTAGTTATTAATTGCTTTAACACCTGGAATAATTTTTCATTACTTTAACTCTGGTAGGAACAGCTGCAGAAACAGCTGCTGCAGCCATGCCCAGGGCACTGGTGACACTGCCAAACCCAAGGATTGTGCCCAGCTCTAGCACGTGGTGACTTCTGCATGGCCCAGGAAGAGGGAAGTCCAGATTCAAGGTCTTTGGGACAACCTTGCACACAAAAATTCAGGACCTGGAATTGTCTTTAGGAACAGTCAACTCTGTCCTGATGACATTGGGGGCTGTCAGAACTGATGCCCCTCGCTGTCCTGTGCCATCATCGGTCCATCCATCCAGCTGTCCCTGAGGTCTCCATGTGTCATTGCAACACAAGGACAAGGCTGGGACCTTGTAAGTCCAACACCCATCCTGTACTTGCAAGGAATCCACTGGCTCTGCTTAGAGGGGGAAAAGCCTGGTATTTGGTTAATTTTCACCTCTAAGTGCCTTCAATGTAATGCAAGAGGGGATACCATAAAATGCTATTTAAGAGGCAGCTTGTTAAATATGATTGACACAAGTTTTGATTCCCAAACAGAAGGAATCTTCTGTTTCCCAGAGGAGACAACTTCCAGCTACTCAGCATTTAGGATGTATGCTAAATGATTCAGGGATTCTGTATGCATTTTGGTAGGTTCAGTTTCTGACTCTAATTAAGGTTTTAGATTAATGGAGAATCACACGTGGCACCAGTTGGTATTTCATGAGAACTGCTGTGCTTTGCCTCTGGGCTATCACTGCTACCCTGGCTTCGCTGAAGACTTTGCTTCTGCTTGCACTGGTGCTCCACGTTTTGTTTCCACAGCTGGTTTAATGAAAGGAGAGGAGCAAGTTTTGTTTGCCTGACAAAGCTCTCTCAGAGGCTTTGCAGAGATTACACTGTCAAATTTTCTCAGGGGAATTTCTAGTCACAGTGCAGCTTCTTCTCCCCTTCCTTCTTTTCTTCCCAAACTTCCCCCAGAGCCACCTGCAATTTATTTGGATTGTCAAAGACTAATCAGAGCTGGAAAGAAGGGTATCTGCGATGCTGGATGTCCTCCCACCAAATCGACACTGCTCCCTGCCAGGGTCTGGAGTGGAAGAGGGAAAAGATTCCACAGGGGGGGAATTTCATGCCCCAAGGGATGAGGAGCAGAGGGTGAGATGCCACCAGTAATCGTTTTAAGGGAAGGCTGAGAGCGCCCTGTGAACAGCACAGCCCGAAACCACGGGAGGAGGGATCCCAGTGATGGAGCAAACAACTGTGACAGGGAATAGGATCCGCTGAGCGTGTTTGCTGCCTGCTTTGTTAATATGCAAAATGCCTTGAAAGATAAAGAATAGCAATAGTGATTAATTAGGAACACTCTGCATTTGCATCATCCTTCCCAGGCTCTAAAAGTGCCTTATAAGCAAGAATTGAACCACAGGGTGCTCCCGTGGGATGGAAGGAGGTAGCATGGCCACGGATTGACAGGCTGGGATCAATTTTGGGCTGTTGCTGCCCAAGTAACAATTCCTGCCATCACTGACACACCAAGCGGTGCCCAGGAGCTGTGCTGGTGGTGGGACCCCAAGCCCACCCCAGGCAGGAGAAGGCAGAGAAAAACCTATCCCTGGCACGTTCCTTGAGTGGATTTTCAGTGGGTTCATGAGGGCAGTGGTCTCATCCCACGGAACAGGTGTATCCTGGCAAAGGACACCCCAGAATGCCATTCCTCGCACCCCAAAAATGTGGGTGATCCCCACGGTGGGGATGGGAGCTCTGCAAACCACCGAGGGGCACCTGACTGGGGCTGACTCTTCTGTGAGAAAGGAAGATGGATAAAAGGGGGAAAAATCCTCCAAACCCAACATTAACACGCGCTGCCCAGGGTCCCTGTCCGCGGCTGGCGGCCGGAGCTAGGCGGAACGCTCCAGGGAAGGAAAAACAGTTATTAAAAAAAAGGACTTTAAAAAGAAANAAAGGTCGGCGTGTCCGTGCGTCCGTCCGGCTATCGGTCCGGCCGCCCGCCGCCCCCATGCTCCGCGCCTAGCGCTGCCCGCCCCGGCCATGTCCACCGCGGAGCTCTACACCAAGGTGAGCAGGAAGGAGGGGTCTCTCTGCGTGCCTGTGTTTCCCTTGGATCCCAGGCGGGGCTGTTTCCCACTCCTGGAGTGGACCCGCAACTTTCCCGCACCGGCCGCGACGGTGCCCGCAGGTGCGCAGGATGGGGAGGGAGCACCCCCCGCATCCCCACGGGGGTCCCGGTGCCCTCCGGTCCCCTCCCGGTCCCTTCCTGGTCCCCTCCCGGTCCCTTCTCGTCCTCTCCTGGTCTCCTCCCGCGGTTTTATCCACCCGGATTCTCTGCAGGAAAGGTTGAACTTCGCCCGTGGGTCGCGGTGGTGGCCTCGCTTTCCGTGCGGTCCGACACCCGCGCGGATAAAGCACTCTCAGCCTCCCCAGGTCCTCCTGGAATAATTTTTCCCCCGTATTCTTAGCCACGGGGTGTGGAAGGAGAGGAAAATGCAGTCCCTACAAGTGCCTTAACTCACCGAAACGCTCCCGGCGCGCCGGGTTTCCAGAGTCCTTTTTGTTCCGCAACTCCTGGATGTGATCCCTTGGCAAGGGTGTGATGGGACGCACCCGCTTCCTCATGGCAGCCGGGGAAGGTGACATGGCTGGTGGCCTGGCTGGGCGCTGCGCTCAGAGGGACACACAGATTTAATCCTGTTGTGGTTAGTGGGAGGCTCAGGTGCTGGTTTTTAAGCAGAGCCTGGGATCTAGACAACATATCGCTGGTATTTTTTCTTTTTTTCCTTTTCCTTTTTTTTTTAGGGTTGTTTGTTTGTTTGTTTGTTTGTTCTTATTTTATAGCTGTGCAATACTTGGGTATTCCCAGTCCTTGGCCAGACCGGGCTGTGGATGTATCCCACACAGTTCGGGGCTTTCCTTCTCTCTTCTCAGGGAGAGGTTTGTGTCCGGAGAGATCTTTGCTGATTGAGTTGTTCCGATGAAAGCGCTCCTCTCACCCACTCACAGATCTGCCCGGTTCGGAGCAAGAGCTGACACGGAGAGATCCTCTCTCCCTGTGCTCTGCATCTTCCTAAGGCTGCCCGGGAGCGCTGCGGGCGGCGGGATCCAGGGAGTGTGCTCTGTAAAACCCATCAATAACACTAAGCAGGGGCTCATCGGGAAAAGTGCTTGGCTTGAGAGTGAGTTTTGCTGAAAGACTGTAGAGTGCCAGAGTCATGTATTGTAATAATGAGAATTTTAGTGTTTTAAATTCTTCCTGTGGCCGTGCTCAGCATGGAGATGCTGCCAGGTTGGCACCAGCCCTCTCAAGGAGCTGCTTTTTGTCTCCGTGCTGGTCTCCTGGGCTTAACTTTGTTGCAGATTTCTGCTTCTGTAACCCATTTTGCGACCTTCTTTTATGTAATTTTGGGAGTTNTTGGGCTGTTGCTGCCCAAGTAACAATTCCTGCCATCACTGACACACCAAGCGGTGCCCAGGAGCTGTGCTGGTGGTGGGACCCCAAGCCCACCCCAGGCAGGAGAAGGCAGAGAAAAACCTATCCCTGGCACGTTCCTTGAGTGGATTTTCAGTGGGTTCATGAGGGCAGTGGTCTCATCCCACGGAACAGGTGTATCCTGGCAAAGGACACCCCAGAATGCCATTCCTCGCACCCCAAAAATGTGGGTGATCCCCACGGTGGGGATGGGAGCTCTGCAAACCACCGAGGGGCACCTGACTGGGGCTGACTCTTCTGTGAGAAAGGAAGATGGATAAAAGGGGGAAAAATCCTCCAAACCCAACATTAACACGCGCTGCCCAGGGTCCCTGTCCGCGGCTGGCGGCCGGAGCTAGGCGGAACGCTCCAGGGAAGGAAAAACAGTTATTAAAAAAAAGGACTTTAAAAAGAAAGAATGAGTTAAGAATAAAAACCGAGGCGAAGCAAACCGAAAGGAGCCGAACCGAGCAGCCCCATACCTGAGCGGGGCGGGGCGCGGCGGGGGCGGAGCGGCGCTGCCTCCTCCTCCCCCTCCTCCTCCTCCTCTTCATCCTCCTCCTCTCGCCGCTCCCTTCCCTTCCCGTCCCCGCACCCCGGCCG